>JAFBJU010000421.1:228586-274574 GCA_016785305.1 Colistium nudipinnis
GGGGGGGGGGGGGGGGGGGGGGGGGGGGGGGGGGGGGGGGGGGGGGGGGTTGTGGGACACTCTCTCCGGCTGAATTACAATCACTTCGGCTCGAATCGAATTCCAACTGTGTGGCAAGAATCTGGCGACCCCAGGCAGGCACATTTCCTGTTTACGTCGAGCATCATTTGGAGTCAAGTGTGCATGAGGGTTTTTTTTTGGTTGAAAGAAAGAATATGAAAATCGGACCAATTTTCGGCATTAAAGAGCACAGCTTGAAAAAACGGTCGAAAAACCGCTATTCGCGGCTCTCCTATTGTGTGAGAAATGATAGGGTGCAGGGTTGCTATTCTGTACAAACTGTACCGCTGACGCTCACAGATCTGACGTGCAGGGCACAAATTCACCCACGGTCGCGGCGAGCGGCCAGAGCGGACGGGCGAAGGGACGGGCCGGCGTATCGCGTTTCGCCTACGGTAATCGCCGCAGCTCAATCGCGCGGCGGCGGCGGCGCCCACGACCACCAGAGCATGTCGTTGGGTCGGCGGCGGGGGGGCGCGCGCTGCCGTCAGCCGGACGGACGGCCACGATTGAGTCACACTTCCTGCCCGCCGCAGAGGAAAAACAACCGCACGCCTCAAAATCAATAGGGCTTGAGCTGTCGGAATGCAAAAATGGCGACCATCCTGGCCTGCACCACGCGGGATGACGCACCGTTACCTATTCTGGCTCCATTCAATGTCATCATTAGCCCGAACAGTGTCAAATCCGCTCAATAAAGGGCATTATTCCCGCAAGGATAAGCGCCGCATTAATCCTTTTATGGCGCTTTCAGCAGGATAGACTCTCCGCGAGCTAATATTAATGTGCCAGGTGTCACGAGGGAGACGGCTAATCCCGATAACTCAGGATGTACAGTCAACTTTTGCAGATGGCTATCTGCCCTGGACTCGCTCTCGTAATAGGCGCAGGAACAGGATGTGCTTTTAGAGCCGGGCTCCTCTCTCCCCCCCCCCCCGCGCGCGAACGCCCCCTCCCCCCCCCCCCCCCCCCCCCGCGCGCGAACGTCGCCTTCAAAGAAAAAAAAAGAAAAAAAAGAAAAAAAAGCCGATCATTTTCAACGGGGCTTTCTGAAGTGAGGAGATAAGCGAGAGAACGGGGGAGGACAAAATAAAAATGATGCTCGCCTCAGAGAGGAAAAATAGCTTCCTGATATAGTCCTAGCCACCCTCTTTAAAGCCGACACCTAGAACATACAGTTTATCAATTATACATGAAGCCAGAATCCATCTTTCGGCTGGCAGCTTGTTTGGATCCGGCCCGAGCCCTCTCTCGCTGGTGAAATGTGTCTGGGAGCCCCCCGTCCCTCCTGTCGCCTGTTTTCCCCACTCACAGCCTGTCCTTAAATCAATCCCCCCCCCCCCCCCCCCCCCCCCCCGCACACACACACACACACACACACACTTTTTCTTTTTTTTTTTTTCAAGGCCCGAATTTATTTTTCCTGTAACAAATCTGTCTTGGCAAATGATGTCACATAAGCGGAGGGAATGACAGCCCGATGTCTGCGCGGGGAACATCAACCTTGCTCCGGCAGCCTCCTCCCAAGGTGAGTAATCATGCCGAGGAGCGCTGCAGCGTGTGGATGCCAGCCAGAGTCCAAACAAACCCGGAGTCTGTTGCTCAAGATAAACAAACCAATTAGGTGGAAGGCATGTTATTCCTCAGTCGGTGGGATATTTGCGAGATGGAAAATAATCAATGCATTCTTATTTCCACGGGGGGGGGGGGGCGCAGAATAAAATCTAGGCGGCGAGGGAGAGCGAAATTATTCATTAACGGGGGAAAAAAATAAATAACGGGACTAAACTAGCTACTAGTCATGTAATTAATCCATGCAGGCTCGGCGGAGAGAGGAGAGCACAGAGGGGAAGATTCATCATAGCTTTTTTTTGCGCCCCTCGCTCCCAGGGATACATGCCCTTCTTGTGTGTGGATGAGTCAGCTTACATCTTCTGACAATTGGGAGCCAAGGGCTTTGTCAAAAGGAACCACAGTTATTGTTTTGATTGGTCCCCCCCCTCGTTATGTTTGGAGCACAAAATGCTTTCAAAATGTGATTGCGCCACAGCCTCTGAAAGTAAGGCACGCACATATAGAACATCAAAAAAAAAACAAAAAAAAAACGGGGAGACGTCTGCTTCCTATTTACCGAGGACAATCGTTTGGCACTCGGACGCGCTCCTTGGCCTCCCTTCCACGCTGGAAAACAAGCAGCCATATCAGTAATTGCGGGGAGCAGCCCCGTTGGCCCGGGCCGCAGCATTAGACGACTGGGCTCGCGGTGCCTGACATTCAAGCCGGCCAATAACGACGGACATGCTAATCAAAGGGGGCCCTGGCCTCGCCATCACAGTGCGACCGGAGGACTTTGCCCGGCCGGGGCCGATGTGCAGCTGCTCTGGCTGCACTTCCACTCTGCCCCTTCAGGGCCCGGGCACCGGGCTAACCACTGGCACAAGGCCTCGCATGCCGAGGAAGGGGAGAAAAAAAATAGATTAAAAAAAAAAATGGCGACAGCGGACAACACCACACATGAAAAACGAATCACAGCCGGCTTGTTAGCATGGCAGGGAAGAGAGGGAAATAGAGAGAGAGACGGAGAGAGGAAGGGGAGGAAGGGAGGGGGGGAGGGGTGGGGAGAAGTGGGTTAAGAGATTTAACTGAAAATCTGACACTTGCCACAGGTCCAAATGTTGCACCAGAGCAATGGCAGCCCTGCTGGCTAAGTCCCCATAAAGCCTCTAAAGCTGCTTACAATATACACTTGAGAAACAATAGATAAGGTCAGAGTAGTAGCCTATGTCTGAGTCCAACCATGTAGGAAAAATAAACACTTTGCCACTGCAGGGGCTGACCCCGGACACACCGCAAGAGAAACCCAGTTCAAAAGACAATTCTTTACACAGCTAAAAAGTGAAATAGTAAAACCCCAAAAATGGAATGTTCTAATGTTCATGTATCAAGCAGAAATATTTTTTTTGTCTGATTGAAACCTCTCAAGTCTCCGAGGACGCACTTCTCTTTCATTGCTTACCGGAATATTTGGTTGTTTGGTAATATCCATTCGACATAACCTTGGGCTTCTATAAAAAAAAAAAAAATCAATAGAATTAAGTTATGAATTGATAATGACAAATAATCATGAGTTTTGACATTTTTGGAAACAGGCTTGATCGTCTGATGAGAAAATCGATCCTGCAGTCAAATCTGTCAAATGGATGTAAATAAAAGCTAATCTTTGCATCAAGAAAAGATCCTGGCTCTGCCTTACGGTAGAAAGACCAAAAAAACATTTTTTTTACTACATTTATGCCAAATCTGCATGCTGTGCAAGATTATCTGCCAAGTACAGTTGAGACTGCTGAAAAAGACTGGTAATTAAAGAATACAAACGCATTGATCGACCGCTTCTGAGGAAACGCCTACGTAAGTAGAATAAAAGTTGATGGTCTGACATAAAGAAAATCTTGACTAGACTTGAGTTAGCAAATCAAATGCAAAATATTACTCCCGGAAGACATTAGTCTCCTTGGAAAAGGGTATGTTTTCAAAAAAGAAGAGAAATAACTGGCAGTTTATATATGGATCCGGGCCAAACTGGCAGAAGGAAGATATGCACGGGCTTATTACGGACCATAAACAAATTACGGCGACATAAAAGGGAGAAAAATGAAACCTCGCAGAAGGAAACAATTCTCGGGGAACAGTGTCCGGCATCTGCCGCACAGAGACGCGGCACCCAGCCCCCCCCCCCCCCCCCCCCCCCAAAGCGCCGAGCTGACCCCGAGCGCTGCGGACCCCGCGAAAGCGCCGAGCTGACCCCGAGCGCTGCGGATGGTTTGTGGCGAGGAGAATATTCCTGCAATATTTATTCAATCACGGCTCCGGCATGATAATATAACAGCGTCCGACACTTAACTCCACTCACTATCTTTGCCCAGGAGACACACTACCCTAAAGCGTCCGTGGTTCCATCATGTGAATCTTAATCAGATACTTAGCCAGTAGAGCAGGTTTTCACCCTCCCTGGTGAGAGTATCAACACATGGCCATCAGGCACAATTCACGGCCGCAAAGTGGCTATTTATTTCCCGCTCAGTATTACTTGACAAATAATTACTCAGTCTATTCAATTAAGCCGCGGAACGCCAACAAATGGCCGCGGCATGCCTGCGTCGGGCCGAAACATTATCCTACATTTTTACAACGCGGTCTCGCCCCGATGCAGAGGCAGTGAGGGGACAGGGTGATGGAAAGTAGAAATATCATTCGAGCTGAACTATTTCGCCCCCCCCCCCCCCCCCCCCCTTCACAGAGAGGCAGAGGAAGGCAGACTTGTTGCCGTTGGAGCAGATGCACGCAGTAATCCAGGGTGAAAGGACGTGGTGTTTTCGCAGCTGAGGAAGAAAAACTGTTTTTACAAGGTAACGTGGGTGTACAAGGAGAAAGTCGCAGCACGCTGGTAGAGTAATGCGGACCACAGCCTGGAAGCCTGCCAGATTCCAAAAAAACACCCCCCCCCCCCCCCCCCCCCCCCCCCCCCCCCCCCCCCCCCCCCCCCCCCCCCCGCATCCCCCCCCACACACACACACACACACACACATCGTTGTTTCAAATTACCGTGCCGAACATAAAAAGTCCCCCCCCAAAAAACAGCAGCACATCCCTGCCAACACTTAAGTATTTCCACACGCATCGCAAACAAATAAGAGTAAATAAAAACAAACGGCACAAACACACAATTCGGAACCAAAAATAGATGCCACCGGGTAGGATGAGAACTTCTCCTCCACAATAACAAAACGAGGTGAACTCTGGCCTCCTTCTACTTGCTCCGCAACATTTTCCCCCAAAAAATCTTAATGCTTAAGCTAATCAAAAAAAGAAATGGAACAACCGTGAGGGACGTTAATTAAGTATATTTGCCCCAGTGCATTAATGTACAGTTGACAGGAACTTGTACCTCCCTTGGGTAATTCAATTTCATGGTACTTTGTAAATGTAGACTATACTGTACTGTAAAGGCAACTAGTTTACTTTGAACAGGACTATTTCAATTGACAGCTATAACTTGTTCTGTTTTGGTTTATGATTTAACAGAACGTATAAGGTTCTCTTTTTTTTAAAAAAAAGGTCAGATATAATAAATAAGGATGAAGAGTTTATAATAGGAGTTAAAGTTCATCTCTGTCCTGACCTACATTAAAGCTAATTAAGAATAATAAATGTATAACATTATATCACATCTCCTTTTGCTATATAATCATAACTACACAACGATGCAATAATCAAAAACAATACGCTTGCACATGGTAACTTACTAAAAGGAAATGTGGGATTTTAGATTTTTTTTTTTTCTTCCATGGAGAACATCTGCAGTGCAGAACGCCACTTGGAGTTTAGCTAAACGTCTGAAAATCTTCCACCACCTCTGACATGAAGTAATAAACCAAATCAGGAGTTAAGATGATAGTAAACAGCCTGAATAAATCCCAGTCAAGTGAAAGCCACAGGACGTTTCCCCAACCAGCCCGGTTTGGCCCCTCCACCCTAATTTACCATGCTCCGCCCACTCAGGCCTGCGGGGCCGTGGAGCTGGCTGATCCTCCAGAAGTGGCGGGCCAGCCCATACGTCCCACTGGCACGGGACGCCCCGCCGAGAGCCAATCACCGAGCCCACACTCCTGACAGCTCATTACCACTCAATTAGGCAGGTGCACCTCCACGCGCAGCGTCGTGACAAATGCAGCCCTCCCAGATGGATGTTTAACATTCGGGAGAATTATATAGTGACAGCAAACACTAAACGCCTCACCCTTATCCCTTGATTGCCTCAAGATTGAAATCCTATAATTGGCCCAGGCCAGCGGGAGTAAAAAAATAAAGAAATAAAAATAAGCCAATAAATATGATGAAGTCGGCTTGTAATTGAACAATTATGAATTCATATTCATAAGATGCTCGCTGGCAATTACAAAATGCCATCTGATTAGGCGCAATTTGAAGCGACATTGTTTCACGCTAAAGACACTGTGGCGTGGGCCAAATAAAGGGAAGGAAGACGCATCATAGCGGCAGGACGCCCGTCCACATGACCTCCGGGGATGGGAGACATGCTGACACAGTGGCTCGGCCCGGTGACGAACGGCACTTGGCACCCATCGCTCTTTGTCCCCTAAACCTCGTGCTCACAGTCACTCACACAGAAAAACACCACCCCCAGAGGTTGACTTTCACATTTTGAACACCGGTGGGCACAGACCGTGCACATAACAAAAACACGAGCGAGGCAGCAGCAACAAAAAAAAAAAAAATGAAAATGTTGATCCCCTGAGAATAGATTCTAATCAAGATGAAATGATTTACAAATCTATTTAATAAGGCTTGCCAGAAGTCAAACTTGGCATGTAAATGCGGTGGGGATTAAATTTCATCGGCAACCAAGACTGTAACTGATCGCCTGCAGACAAAGGGGGAGCCTGCCAGTTTTTTTGCCCCCCCCCACCCCCCTCTGCCCCAACCCCACCCCTCCACTTCTCTTCCCTCCCTTCCTCTTTCCCTCCACCGCCTGCGTTTTGCCTCGTGATCCCCTCCCCGGCGATGTGGAAGGACAGGGGCAGTGCGGAGTGGTGCAGTACAGAGGGGAAGTGGAAAGAGAGGAAAAGACGAGGAAAAAGGAGAGGGCAGGAGGAGGGAGGACATGGAGACAGAGGAAGGGTAGGGTAGAGTAGAAGAAGAGCGGGGGATAGAGGAGAAGGACAGCAGAGGAGAGGAGGGGAGGGGAGGGGAGGCTCAAGGTCAACGTGAGGACAGTGTGGTCCTCCCGCTTGGACGGAGAGACAGCCGCAGTCACCTCTGTGCTAATCAGCCCTTCGGCTGGCTGATGAGGTGTCAGTTAGTTGTGTATGTGTGCAAAACCTCTCCCTTTGCTTTTTTGGCTGCAAATTGCAGGGGCTGGTGGGGCGGAGTAACAATGTGTGTGTGTGTGTGTGTGTGTGTGTGCCACTCTGGGGTGTAAGCAGGCTGACGTGCTGCTTGTGGTGCCAGTATTGCGCTTTTCTTCCCCCCCCCCACCCCCCGCTTTTGCCCTCCCTTTCGCCTCTCTTTTTTTCCCCTCCCCTTGCATATTATGCTACAGTGACTGAAGCTGAACTCAGCTTTCCCCTGCAGCGAGGGCAAGAACACGACTGCCAATTAATGCTATATGCAGTGTGCCAGTGTTAACGACGTGAGGCGTTCAACTCCGACTTGCTGCGCCGTTTGAAATAAAGGTAAAAAAAAAAATAAAAAAAAGAAAGAAAAAAAAAAAAGGAGGGTCTTGGCTGTTTTCCTCAGGCGCGGCTGACCTCTCGCCGGGGCCAACGGGGATTGCGACCGTTTGCTGAGGGCATAAACGAACAGTGTCCACAGCTGTGATCGGGGTTTGCGACCTAACAGCTCTGCAGCTTGTGTCTCATTGGGTGAGGTTTTTTTTTATTTTGTATCATGCCAGTTGGCACCGGAGAGTGTCTCCTCCGTCTATCCTTGGGTTATTTCTGACCATCTGTGCCGAGTCATTAACGGGCCTTTTCACAGTCAATTGTCTTGTTCGTCTCCCTATATTCCTCTTAGCCAGGCTTTTTTTTTTTTGACTCGTTTTTTCTGAATGTAAATATGACGAGTTAGGACGGGCCATTTTATTAGCTAGGACTAAGGAGAGCTGTGGAGCAATAGGTTAATTCGTACTGGCATCATGGAGGATGCATCAAGCAGAGGAGATCAAATTACAGGGCAAAGCGCTCAGCGTTAAGAAAAACAACCCAGTGGTATGCTGCAGAATGTGAGTGTGTGTCTGTGTGCACGCTGTGTGTGTGTGTTTAGCAGCAAGTGTGTGTGTGTGTGTGGATGACAGACTGGAGAAAGAGAAAAGGGGGGGGGGGGGGGGGGGAGCAAAGGGGAGGGAAAAAAAGGAGAGGAGAAAGAAAGTGGGAGTGAAGGGGGGGTGGGGGGGGGGGAGTAACTGGGCCAGCACGCACACATCACCCCCACCAATTAGAGTCACTCATCTCCCCTTCACACAATACATCACCCTTCATTTCTGATGTTTACAATCCTTGGGGAAAGAAGTAACTGTAAACACCACTGCAGCAGCGACGGCCGTCAACAACAACAAAAAAAACGAGGGAGAGAGAAGAGAGAGAGAGAGAGAGAGAGAGAGAGATATCTTCTGCCTGAAATGTGTTTAGCCATTCCTTCTTCCCCCTCACGCCTTTGTTATTGGTCTTTGTGCAATGATTTGCCTAAGGACCCAGATTTCCTAGCAACAGCCTGCCACCAAACATTTGGCAGGAGTTCAACATTCTCTCTCTCCCTCTCTCTCTCCCCCCCTCCCTCTCTCTCTCTCTCTCTCTCTCTGTGTGTGAGAAATGGCCGTGCCGCCGCCGCGCTCTGCGTCTGCCACCGGCCCTGCCACCACTGGATGAGCCAGACGGGCTGCGAGAGCCCTCTAATAATTCTGTTTTCATCCAATCACACCGCATAGTAGCAGGCACCTTGAGAGCCTCTGCCAGGAATCATCAATCACCTCCTTAACGCACACACGCTCCAACACACACGGACGCACGTGTGGGCAAATAACACACCGGTGTGCGCACATTTGTGCCTTTTTGGTAATTAAATTTACAGATTAGTGGGTACAAGACTGTGCGCACTGCGCAGAAGTGATTTAATGAAAATCAACAAAGCACATGAATACACGGCAGCGGTTGGTACAGTGAAAAAGAGAGAGAGAGAGAGAGAGAGAGAGCGATGGAGAAAATGTACAAATCTGGCTGTAAATTGGGTAAATACACCTGAGTGCTCTCGACAAGGTTAATGGAGAGAGGAGGCCTTGGTGAACAGCGGCCTAGACAAGCCACGCGGTATTAAGTGGGAATAGTTGTGGCAGTGTGTCTGGCTAAGTACTTTGGAAGCGCGAATGGGACTCTAATAAAGCGAATGATCCCCGCTGTTTTGACAAAGAGGCCCGGGAGGGACGCCGAACACCGCGCTTGCGATTCCAGGCACTGACAAACACCCATTTGTGGCCCTTGCAGCCCTCCTCAAATCCAACGGAAGCTTTTCCCCCTGCGCACAAGACTGTCGGATGTGGGCAAAGCCCAACTGCCAATTTGCAGAGGATGTGCAGTGTTTGCTAATGCGAAGCAGAGGCTAAAGAAAATGAGACCACACAAACTCTGGAGAGAGGATGGACTGACTGACTGATGTGCTTTCTGGCACTAGCGCGGACGGGCTTTTTTTTTCTTTTTTTTTTCCCTCCTTTTTCGCCGTTTGCTTCTGCGACTGGGCGGCTAATTGCGAAACCTCTGTCATGATTTCGCCACAGCACACTTTAGAAGGGATGGTGGTTCAACAGGGGGCCCATTGTGAACATCTCCTGGGACGACGGGCCGAGGGAGCCCGCTGACGGCCGGGGCCGTGAGGCTGATTTAATGCCGATAATGACCCGCTCAGAAGACGCGGAATGCGGCGCAATTTTAAGGCTATCAGTTCGACCCGACATCAGAGGAGAATGTTGATCTGCCCGGAATTAAATGTAATCCCAAAAAGTGAAACTCGAGCATGGCAGGCCATCCCGCTCCAGGAGCTGCAAGTAAAGACATTACCTCAGTGGCGCAGCTCGAGTGTGTGTGTGTGTGCGCGTGTGCGTGTGTGTGTGAACAGCTATGTGCACATCTGTCCTCCTCAGTCCGTGTGGGGGTGGGGGTGTGTTTTGACTAAGACTATTGGTGGCGTGGTTAATGCCAAACGAACTGGCATAATCGATTGTCACACTTTCACAGCACCTGTTGGCCTGTCTCCACATTAAAAGACAGGAATGAATGCAATACATGTAGAACAATTTCACAGTGTGCTGCAGCTCCACGCACAAAGATGAGGGAGGGGGGGGGGGGCTAAAATCGGGAGAATGGAGCTGTATTGTCTCAATAGGTAACATAGCTCATTTCACTCCACAAAGGATGAATGGGTGTATTGACAATGCAGGCGGCGCGCTGAGGCATTTCCTGAATAAAGCCTCTTAACATTTTGTCCTCTTCTGGCAATGGAGTTAGGGAGCACTCATTCCGAATGTAGAAGGGTCTCACTTACCGCAATATAATAGACCTTGGCTTTCTTCACCAGCTCCCAGTTGCCGTCCAAGTCCAGGTGTTTTTCCTTCTTGTAGCAGTTCGCCGCTGCCAGGTTGGCGACGAGGGACCTGCCGAGACAGACCTCGTAAATCTTCCGCCTCGCTTATCATCCATCTTAATTTTGGTCTCAAAAACATCCCTTTAGAAAAGAAAAGAAAAAACACACACACACACACACACACACACCCAGGCCCCCAGATTTTCCTTTGTTCTCTCTTGATATGAAAGGATGATAACGGTTTCTTTGGAAAGTCTGAACCAAGGTGAAATAAAGTCATCTGGATGTCCTTTTTTTTTTTTTTGTTCCCCTTCAGTCTCTCTCTCACTCTCAAACAAACGAAGAAGCAGAGATTATGAACAAAACAGTATTATTATTATATGACCTGGAAAAGTGGTCCATTGGAAAAACGACAGAAAGGCATTACTAAATGAACACTCGAGTGGAGGAGAGAATGGCAGGAGCAGGGACGGGAAGCGGGTGGCATTATCTTAACATAGCTCATTAGCCAGTCCTCGTGTGCAGTGTCTTTATGAACGGCCATCAAAATGAGTGCAGCCATCATCGCCACATGGGGGGGGGGGGGGGGGGGGGGGGCGGGCGCGCCACATGGGGGGGGGGGGGGGGTGTGCCGCGACCATATCTGCTCTGACGCGGCGAGAAAAAAACGGTTGCTATCAAAGGCCAGAGAGCCGGCTCGATCAGAGCGCGAGGACAATAGATAGGACAGCTCGATCGGGCCGCACTGGTTGGGAGCCGCCGTAATGGACTCAAAGGTTAGGTGGAGGATGACAGGCAAAATGTGTTCTCGTCACTAAGTCCGACGGACATGAGAGGAGTAACAGCTAGATCTAATGACGGGATGGGTAGAGTACAAAGAGAATTCCCATAATCTTTTTTTTCTGCAATCCTGAACAAGTTTGATCGGTCAAAATAAAAAAAGTCAAACTCAACTTGCTAAAACTATTTTTTATTTTTATTTTTTTACCTACAGTTTGTCCTCCGACCAAGATAAGCCATTTGGCGAATTTAATTCAAGCTAACAAATTTGATCATTTCTAGCCATCTGACTGTGGAAAGCAAAACACTTGGTAGGAGATTGTTAGAAGTGCTAACAGAACACCAACTGGTGTATTATATATATATATATATATATATATATATATATATATTGTTGTATTGCCGATGCAATTATCCCACCAAAACCTCTGAGATCCTGAAAGGCCTGTGATCTCACAGGTGAACAAATGGTTATTGCTCAATGCCCAAAATTAGATTATTAAACAAACGGCCTCCTCACAGATTAGGACCATGGTGGTCAGATTTAAATAGAGGCGGAAGGTTGTTTTTTTTCTTTTCTTCCTTCTTTGAAGACTTGCACTAATCAAAGCCTGGGGCGCTGTGACATTACTGGCTTGCAATCCTTCAAAAGCCATCAACCTTCCAATCTGGCCCCGGCGGCGACCTTTCCGCCGGCCTCCTGAGCTGTCTGTTAAACACCTGTAAGAAATATTACAGCGCTCGTCTCCCCGAGCACGGCACCTGACCTTTTCAGGTGTCAGAGCCCATATCAAACAAGCCCACTAAGACCATTCAGCGGGGCCGGGCTCCCGGGGCGGTCAGGGCCCGGCCGCTGACTGACTGACAACTCCGGTGGCAGCGGATGAAGGGCTGCAGAGGAGGAGGAGGAGGAGGAGGAGGAGGAGGAGGAGGAGAGGGGGTGTTTAGAGAAGGAGGTTATTGATCCACACCTGCTCTATCATGAACTGGAGCCCTCGGTGTTGGTGATATTTGTGCGTGCGTGCGCGTGCCCAGGCTTTGACCTCTACTGTCTCCCGGCTGACGTGCGGATGATGATGATGCCAGTGTGAGAGTCGGCGCAGACGCTAAAGCCCCTTTTACAGCCGAGGAGGCTGACAGGTGAGAGCCCGGGACAGCCCAGCCGTCTCTAACACATTGCTACTGTCAGCCCCGTAGACGGTTGACAGCCCACTGGGGCGGCAGAGACCGAGTGGGGGCCGGGGTAAAACACACCCAAGCTGTGATTTTTATTTATTTTTTTCCTTTTGATGTGTGAGCGGCGCTCTGATTCCCTGTTATGACTCCCTGGCCCAAAGGAGTCAACCGGCTGCCTCGGGATGTACAAATGGACCGAAGGGACTCCGAGCCGGAGAGGTCGATTTTTGGTCAAAGGGTGAGAAAAAAAAAAAAAAAAAAAAGTGTGGCCAACCTATTGTCCCCGGTGATGCAGGCGGCGCAGGTGCCGGTGGGCGCCTCGCTTTGCTCGTAGTAGTGGGCGTCCACGTGGGCCTCTTCGGCCTTCTTCTTCAGGATGGCCCCGAAGCAGTCGGTGCCGATGCACCCGAAGAAGGTGGCCACCTTGTGGGGTTTCTGGATCATCCACTGCAAAAAAAAAAAGAGAGAGGAAAAAAATAAATAAAAATAGGACCAAATGAAAAACAGCAGTTACGGAGAGCTCAGTTTGCAAAATATAAGTCTGTTTGAAGGGTCAAGTTCAGCCGCGGCAGATGGCACACAAACTGTAGCTTCACAGCAAACATACTGCCCGTGATATACGAGGGCTGCGAAGCTGTCGTAAACAACCCGAGACCAAATCCGCTCCACGCAGACGCACTATTTTCATCCAAGCGCTCCTTCCTCCCTGTGTGTGCTAAAAACAGTCCCATCTCCCTATTTACACAAACCCAATAATTCAAGGCTCCATCCTACTTATGCAAACACAGACGCGCTCTCTGTGTGAGTGAGTGTCTGTCTGTGTGTGTGTGTGTGTGTGTACGGACACTCCCTGAAATGCACGACGGCCTTTTTTTTTTTTTTTTTTTTTGGTCTCCACAGTCCTGATGTACTCAGTGACTTTTACCTGACGAGGGAGGGAGTGGTGGTGGTGTGGGGGGTGCTGCTCAAGTTCTACAGTGCTCATGTTTAACCTCCAAAGATTTATTGACACACAGTACGTGCTGCTGTTTGCTCATTTTATTGCAGCCTCCTGTTTTGTTGCTGACGGGGGCCTCTTGTGAATGAGATGTTGCCGCTTTCAGGGATGACCTGTATACGTGTGAAATTAATCATTTCACACGACCAAATGGCATCTCGGTAGGGGGAGAGGAAAGACTAAAAAGAATAAATGCATTTTCATCACCCGTCCCGAGATGCTCTCTTGTTAGTTTTCTGCTCTCGCCCCGCTGGTCTCCAGGTAACCAGCGCCGACAGAAAAAAAATAATAATCAAAGAGAAAAAATAAATAAAAACTGAAATTGCCCGGGCACACATTCATTACTTCACACAAGGCTGAGGAGCATTTTAAGACCAAGGCTGCCAATTTAAAAAACGCAGCTGATCCGGAGAGGGGTTTTATTCGTGGATTTTACCTGGTAAAAAAGTAAAATAAATAAATCTTCTATATTCAATATCCCTGTTTTCTATGCTTTGAGATGATCATACTTTTCCATAGCCCAAGGTGATACCTTCAAATGGTGTTTTGTATGACCAACAGACCAAAACAGCGTTCAATTTAGAAAAAGAGGAATGACAAATCCTCAGGTTTGGCAGTAGCTGTAACATAGCCCGCAAATGTTTGGCGTTTTGTGGCTTGATGGATAACAAACTCAGCAATTATTAAAACAACTAGCAGTTGATGTATTTCTCTCCCAAGTTTTTACATTTTTTGTGCCTTAATGCCCGCTTAATGAAAATGATAGATGCGACATTTCCCTGTTGTATCAGGGTCCATGAGCTGGGGCCGACCACGCGTCATTTTGAGTCGCAGTTCAGTCAGGCGCCCCCTACTCCCCACCTGGCCAACAGTGCACAAACGCGTGCAAATCCACAGCGAAAGCCGACACAGGCGAGCTCTTCTTGCCTAACCTCTTGCTGCAGGCACCTCACACTTATCAAGGTCACCGGCTCGGGCACACGTCAAGTCCAATCTGATTTTCCCTGCGCAGTGATGAGCTCCGGATCCAAGGTTAGCGGCTGCGGGCTGTAAATAATGACAGCGCGGCCCTCTCAGGTGGGAATAGAGAGGGCCACTCTGGGGCCCCTGTTCCCCCCGCCCCCCCGATGACAGCGAGGTGAATCACAGTGCGACCACTGACCGCCCCTCCCCACCCACCACCACAATCTGAATTCTCCTGATTCCTCTTCTCTCTCTCTCTCTCTCTGCGTGGCCGTCGGCTGTACTCTCACTGCCATCTCAGCTTGTCGTTTTGCAGGGTCATTAACGGACGCATACACACTAACATGCGCAAGAGAGTACCCTGCGCGTCTGCAAAGGGGGGTGGGGTTGGGAGCTGAGACTCTCGCATATACACTCACACGCACACAGAGGGAGAAATGTCTTCTGCGGCAGCATCAAAACACCTTCCCTTCCAATAAAAGAAAGAAAAAAAGGAATCCACCCCTGCTTTTTGCCAGAAGCGTCTCTCCCGCTCCAATAAACACAAAGCGGCAATAGATAAGAGGGAAATGTCTTCATTATGAGCATGTAAAAAACGGGTTTTGTTTTTTTTCCCCTCTTCTTTTTCTCCTCCTCTGTGGTGCGCAGGAGCGAGGAGTTATATCAATTCATTTGCATCCCCGGCACCCTGCAGACAATCCCTCTCCGTTCCCAGATTACGTGAGATAATACCTCCATTATGACAAAAAGCGCTGTTCGCGGGGTCGCCGAGAGGTCAACCAGCCCCGCGCCGAGTATTCAATGCTTAGTCACATCCCAATTATACCGCAGTGGCAGAGGCAGAAATTGGCAAATGTACATCAAGGCGCTTCATTACTGAGGGGCCGCTCCAGTGAAATTAAGCAGCAGATGAGACAGAGTGAGATTTGCCCCCAGGTGGCATGTTAGAGAGAGATGGAGAGGGGAGGACGGGAAGAAAGAGGGAAGCCGATGGAAGGTTTTTTTTGGAGGGTGCAGAGAGCTCGCATCCTGCACAGCAGCTCGTGTATACAGTATTTACTTAACTAGTAGGGAAAACGCCGTTCCCCACAGATTAATCATTTCCCATGATACCCAACTGCTACATCTCTCGGGGTACGTTCAGACACAGAGGGGAAAACATAGTACAAACAAGTGAGAAATATATATATATATATATATATATATTGGAAAGCCAAGATGCTGCCCAGGCACGCTTGCTTCAGGCAAAGTGACAATAACCTATACATTATGTTAAGTGGAGAGTAAGTGGAGCCTCTTTTTTCCCCCCCCAAAAAATAAAAATATATATACTACTGGCCCCCCAGATAGCGATCACAATTGTGATATCTCATGATTGCAAGGAGTTCCTCCACACCCAGCAGATGCCACTCTTCAATATGGAGGAGGGGGGGGGGGCAATTACACAGCCCAGATGAGATGAAGCGGCTGAATGTTTGGGACTTGAGAGCTCAGACAGCCTTTAGCACTTTAAGATAATATAATACTTTTTTTTTTTTTTGATTTAGTTTTGTTTTGCTCCCTTTCTTTCTCCTCACTCCCTCGCTGTATATTGATGAAGGGGCAACGGGGCGCTCGAGTTAAATATTCCAGCTGTTCGAAAAAAAAAAAAAACATTGTCTTGTCTCTAGCCTCCCTCAGGGGTCAGCGCATTCTGCCGGAGTTGCTGGGAATCATTTCTGCGCCATTAATGATGCAATTCCAATGCAATTCTGATGTACCGAAGACACGCGGCACCGTGGGCCTTTTTGGCGGCGAGGGTTGACAGGCGGCGGGCGGAGCGGCTCGACAACAAAGCGGCGTCCCCTGCACGCCGTCGGGACGGCGGAGTCGCCATTGTCCTGGCTCCGCCTCACCGGCGGGCTCCTCTCGAGAAGGCCATGTCCAGTGTCCAGCGACGGTCACATTGCATCACAGGCTTATCAACCCTGGTTAAAAAAAAAATAATAATTCGATTGGGCTATTTTTAGAACCCTGGAATAGCCGAGGGCGAGGGTGATGCACGCCGGGGTGGCCTCCGCAGCCTATTGCAGTCAGAGGTGGAGGCAGATACACCGATATACTGTGCAGTTAAAACAACGAGTAAACATGTGTCCATCAGGACCTGTCATGGCGAGTGCTTTTATATAAAGCACGGTGGAGCGAGCGGACGGAGGGGGCGCGCGCGAGGGTGGGGGGGGGGGGGGGGGGGGCCCCCCCCGGGGGGCACACCACGAGCTCTGACATTGATGAGGTCTGGCAGCTTCCATTAAATCAGTCTTTCCTGTAAAGTGCCAGGCATCAAAAACCACCGGCGGAGGATTTCTCACTCAATCAGGTAACATAAGCCCCCCCCCCACACCCCTCCTGTCCTCTCAGGAGCCGGAGAGCCTTCTGGTCAATAACTCCAATCAGTTCTATTTCATGCACAGTTAGCCATGTTGGGGGCGCTATCGGGCAATGCCCACGTCGGGCGTTTGCATATGTTGTTGCCGCTGTTGTTGTTTTTCTTTAATTCCCTCCCCCCCCCCCTGGATAAGCAGGGTGGGGACACTACGCTGTGTTAAAAGTGGAGAATAGCCAGGGCCGGCGTGGCCGCTTTAACCCGGCCTCGCCGCGGCCCGGCTCCCTGCCAAGCCATTAAAAGTCTCTCTGTGCTCTGCTTCAGTGACACAGCTGAAAGAATGGAGGGGAGGCGAGAGGCCCCCCCCCCCCGGATAAGCAGGGTGGGGACCTACGCTGTGTTAAAAGTGGAGAATAGCCAGGGCCGGCGTGGCCGTTTTAACCCGGCCTCGCCGCGGCCCGGCTCCCTGCCAAGCCATTAAAAGTCTCTCTGTGCTCTGCTTCAGTGACACAGCTGAAAGAATGGAGGGGAGGCGAGAGGGAGAGCTGTAAATGATCAACACGATAATGAGCTGATTATCAGTCAAAGGCAAGGATAAGCTCTCTCACCAGTAATTTCCTTTCGGATCACTCAGCCGCGTTCGCCTCTCTGCAATCAACACTCAAAGGGGAGGGATGCGTGTCGCCCCGGTGGGAATCTGGCCCAATATCGGCTTCAAAATATCCAGATCCCTTGCCGTCTTCGGATCGCCGCCTGCTTCGGGGGGGGGGGGTCGTGTTTGACCAATTTTTTTCGCAACGGATGTTTCACAGTTGTCATGTTGCTTTAGGTGCTGCTCGAAAGTATTTACCCGGGGTCTCGTTTCCTTTAGTCTTGGCTCCGCTTCAGAATGTGAACTGAAGTCTGACATGAACTAAGGTCAAAGTGCATCTTCACTGGGGAACGCAGTGCGAGCGGGACTCAGAAGCCCTGCCAACCGAGCAATCGCGGCTGCTCAAACGATCCCACCTCCTGGCTTTTCCTGTCAAAGCGAGGTTAATGTGATGTCCCATTGGTCTACGCTCAACATGTAAGGTTCATGCACAGGCATGACAAATTAATTGTGAACCAACAAAAAAAAAAAGGTTTCATCTGCAGCTACCAGATTTTCTTCTAACTCTAAAAACCGTGTGATATTCCAGCTCTTTTCTTTTGGGGTTCTCATTTTCTACTCTTTTTTTTTATTTTTCTTTTTTTTTTATCCCAAAGTTGCAAATGTGCACAAAGGTGCAGCATTATCTCATCATATCAGACCCCACAGAATCTGCGCAGGAGAATCTCCGGGAGAAGAAACAAAAAGGCAACAATAACTGTGTCACTGGCCAGATACTTATGGACTGTGGGGAAAAAAAACAAAAAAACACTGCAACACAAGTGAGAAGGAAATAAACAGCCTACGCTAGACCCTAGTACACTAACCCAGGGGAGCGATGTTAGACGACACAAAACAAAGGGAGGTAGCTCGCGTGTCCATGCACACGCGTGTGTGCATGTGCGCGACAGGGGCGGAGGGCGGTCAGGTGACAGCTCCCAGGAACAGCCCCCACGACGATAAGCATCAGACCCGATGAGGCGCAGACACACTCCATAGGTTCTGATGTTAAACACGACAAGGATGTCCCAGACAGTATCTCTGCACGCTCTTCAGAGAGCTATCAAAGGGCAAGTTCAGTGAGCGCACCAAATAAACACCTCCACAGCCCTCCCCGACCACCGCACCGGCACGCCTCTCCCGCCACACATCTCGCTGCGGCATCTTCGCGCTGCATAAGAATCGCGGCTGTGTCGCCGTCTCCAGGCGCCAAGTTTATCTAAAAAGGTAACACCTGTTTTTTGGGGTTGTTTTTTTTTTGGGGGGGGGGGGGGGGAGGGGGGGGGGTCGGGGGGGGTAGGGGGGAGTTCCAATCTTCATTCTCTCTTTCCCCCCTGTTAAACACACAACCTTGATTTTGTTTACGTTGCCTGGGAGGGGTGAATTATTTACAGGATAAACAAGGTGATGTTGTCTCAGTCAGTCAAAGCCAAACTCCCCTATCGCAGCGGCGGGGAGGCCGATGGGTTTACCTGGCAGGCGTGAGGGGCTGAGCCCGGATAGAGAGGAGAAGGCGAGGAGCAGCTTCACAATGTCAGGCCGCGCACTGATACCTATCTGGGGAGGAGAGGGGGGGGGGGGGGGGGCGAGGTAAAAAAAAAGGCGGGGAGGAGGAGGAGAAAATGCCTCCACACCAGATTCATGGGCTGGGAGTCCCAGACTGCTGAGTTGTCCTATTTATCTGCAGAGAACAATGGTGGCTATAAAAGCGCATGAGCTGATTTACTGAGTGTGTGTGTTTGCTGTTGTGTGTGTGTGTGTGTGTGTGTGTGTGTGTGTTTGTGTGTGTGTGTGTGTGTGTGTCTGTGTGTGTGTGTGTTTTAATGTTGAAGGTGGGGGGGGGGGGGGGGGGGGGGGGGTGGGTGGAGGGGGGGGGGAGGGGGGGGGGGGGGGGGGGGGGTTTGTTGCCAAACACGGTTGAGGCGGAGGGATGATGAGGGGCCTTTGCAGCCAAAGCCCCCTAATCCTATCTGGGGTCCGTGGGCTCCAGATGGTCGGAGTGCAGCTGCGCTCGGCCCCTGCACAGGTGACTCAGTTCGTGCCCCCCCTTCCCCCTCCCCCGCACCCTTCCCACAACTTTCCTCTTGTACGCAGCATGGTGGATTTCCACGGTGCTTTGATCTCTCAGATGTGGCAGCCGCCCACCCAGCACCCCGCCCAGCACCAGCACCCCCCGGATACGGTGACAACACGGGTGATCCGTTTCACCAAAGACACTTTTTTTTTTTAACGCATGCCAAATGACAGCCCCGGTTGCGGGGCTTAGCGCAGGTCAGGCCCGAGTAAACTCGACGTGGCAGTGCGGAAAATGTGCTTCCACACATTAACTGCTGGGAGGGAAGTGGGCCCTGATGAGTTTCCTCGGCTTGCATTATTTCGACTGCAGTCGGCCAACAATGAAATAACGATCGGGATCACTCAACAGGATCCATTCACCCCAGACGTTATTAATCCTAATCTGCCCTATCCCTCGTAGGATAACCGACATGTTTCTTCTTCGTTTTCATCGTGACATGGAGATTCACAAAGAAGGTACCTGCAACGTAGGCGGCTTAACAAAAAAAAAAAAAAAAAAAATGCCACAAACTCACTAAATGCTCACGTTTTCGCGGAAACCGGGGCGAGCAACGCGCAGACGCCTGGCCTTTCGGCAGACAAAGCAGCTGTGCTCCGGGCGTGACCTCTGACCCCCGTCCGCTCGTCCGGCTCCCATGCGACACCCCGCTCCTCTCTGACAGGGACCCGATGGGAGGATGCCATTCTCCGTGCAGATCGAAAGAAAACGACGCCCCTAACGTCTTGACGCGCCGCATCGAGATCCCCGCTCATCATATTACCCCGTGCCTTTGTGTCCGTTACCCGCTGGAAATATCAGCGCTGAGTGTCTCCGCCGACTGTTCCGAAAGGCAGTTGGTGTGCAGATCCCGTGGCCGGCCGGCTGCACAGGTAAGCAGAAAATAGCTCTTAGCTCCGGCCTGACCTTGAGAAGGATGCCATTCAATCAGCCGGCCTGCCGCAGTAAAGGCCCTATCGTTGCACTAATAGACAGAATCTTCCTCCTCTGCCCGGATCATGGACAACGCATGGATGAATAACTCCCGCTCGGCGGCGTTAAAGGGCCAATTTATGCCATAAATGAAACGGAGAAAAAATAAGCCATGCCGCACGCCTAATTTAATTTTCCGTTCATAGACAAAGCGCGATTGGATGACGGCAATTGAGCAAGGAGTTCAATTGCAAGACTGAACAGTTGCCCGAGGCCAAGAAGCCAACCCCAAAGGTGGAGCCAGTGCTGCGGCGTGATCCTTGTCCGCGCGCGGCCCATCATCCAGCTGGAGGCCGACACAGGCGACGTCATAAGGGGGGCGGCTTCAAGAGCCGTTGCCCCGCTTTGAACTTTGCGGTTGTGCGTTCAAATTCCACCTTATCAACCGGCAGTGCAAACAGTTTGTCCCCCCCCCTTCCGACGGCTTGCGGACACATGGCAGAGGAGTGGAGCGAGCTGGAAGCGTCGGGAGAAGCCGGCTGCTGCAGTGCATCGTGACAAACAACGGCGAGGGCGGGAAAAAATAAAATAAAAATGGGGATTTATTGCCCTGATAACCTTCCAGATTTCTTCGGCTGGTGCTGTATGCCAGGCGACTCCGACAGAGTTATGCATCATTAATCCCCACCGAACGCGGCCAGTGATAAATAACGCTCCGCATCCCTATGAAAAATAAGGCAGTTATCACGAAACCATAAAGAATGCTACTCGTATCATCACTTCAAGCAGATAATAACGCGGCGATACAATGTTTCAAGGATCCGACGGCACACTCGCGGGCGACAGCGGGCCGTATATATATATTTTCCCGCTCTCGTCAATGCGCTATCGGCGAAAGAAGCCCCCAATAAATAACAGCACTTGAGCGGTGCAAATCAGAGCTCTTTATATCCGGGGCCATACCAAGCAAACACTTAAGTTCTCAAATAGCATTTAGTGCATGATAAACCAAGGGTAAATAATAGCTTCGCTTCACATTTGCAATCGCGAGTAGCACAGTGGCAGACGGAGGCCATCGGGCAGAGCACGACGACAACAAAAGTGGAAGTGGGCCTCGCAACGCCTTGCTCGACGTTTCCCGCACACACAAAGAGCAGCTTGTTTTGGGTTTTTTTTTTTGGCACATCTGATCACCTCTCAAGGCTCCTCAGACTTGAATCCGGGCCAATAAACATAGAAATACAATATCCCCTACAGGTGTAAATTCTTGGTGGTTTACGCCGTGCAAAGAGAAACTAGAAGGAAACTCCCGTCTGATGCGGAGCGAGATGTTTCCAGCACCAGATGCCGTTGGGGGCCCTGTCCTGTGAGAAACCCGGGGCGAAGATCGCTTACTTTCCTATTGAGAGTTGGAACATAAATCCCCAACCCTGCTATAAATCAAATATAAATGTTCAGCTCCCCTCACTTTCCCGGGGAACGGCTGCAATAACAATGTCACTCGACTCCTGCCTGGTTACCATTAATGCTCTGGATTTCGTCCACGCTAATGATTTGGTCCCGTATCCCGTTTTTTTTTTTTTTTTTTTTTTTTACAAACCCTACATTAAAAAAAAAAAAAAAAGAAAAAAGGAGGGACATATTACTGACCTATTTAACGCTTTCCGCAGATCAAGAGAAGAAAGTAAGGTCTGTGTCAGATGCTCTTTACATACACGGTATTTCCAAATTCTTTCAAAATGGCTCCCCCGTGCCAGATACAACACCCCCGTGTGCCAACAATGTTAATATAGAGAAACTCTGCGGCTGCGACTTGAACATTTCTAGACAGTAAAGTTTGGGAGCCAGAAAGGAGGACAATGCACTCCAGTGAAATCTAGCTTGAGTGAAAAAATGTGATTTCTATTTAGATTATGGTCTTCGTGCCAGCAGGCCGTCCCTTCTGCCAAAAAGACTGAATTCGATCTCATCCCGTCTATTTTCCCCTTGAAATCAGCCTTATAATAATCTTCCAAAAAACGGAGTGTGTGCCAAGACCGATTCAACCCGCACTGAATATTTACCGAAGTGACTAAACAGCGCTGTCTGAGCAGTTCTCATAACCCGAGCGGTATCGGAATTAAATCCATTTATTTATTTCGCACAGTGTAAACACACTTTTTGATCCCAGTGAAACAGTAATCCCAGAGCGGGGCGGCACAGGGAGACGATTCTGGTGGCAGAGACAGTTTGGAGGGAGCCACTCTCTGCGTGCGTGCGTGCGTGCGCGCGCGTGGGCGCGTGCGTGTGTGTGTGTGTGAAGCACACCTTACTTTTTAAGCAAAAAGCAAAGCAATTTCAGCGCAGCACCTGCACCTCCTGCCCTGTTGGCTTTGGCAAAGCTGATTCGATGAGTTTTCAACACTACAGGGCAGTGTGCCTGTAAGAATTTGCACCGACAGGAGGCTTTAAGAGACGAGCCAAGGTCACCGCTGCAGGAACACAGCACAGAGGACCCGCTCGGAGCCAGGAGGGGGGGGGGGGCTGCCGTGTCTCCCTCACACCCTTGAAAAAAATAAAAAATAACAATGAGTGCAGAAGGATACCGGGGTTCAATTAACTCGACTCTTCACATCGTAACCTCTGCGGAAAAGACTATATATATATATATATATATATATATATACTGTATATATATATATATATATATATACACACACGCAGGAGGCTAGCAACAACGGCACCGCAACTTCATGTGCAACAACACCTCGTCCCACGCCAAGGCCAAGGCCAAAAATCCTACACGTAACGTCGAACTCTTCAAAATACTAAGCGTATAATGGAAGTCGCCGGATAACCTGCCCCAAATTGTACTAACTACCGGAACTCAACGTCAACACCACAATAATATGTCGGATTTTGGGATTAAAAAACGGTGGTAAAATCGGGATCTGGATCCAGATCTGGCTTCTTTTGAGCCAAATATAAAGGCCCATAAAGCCAGGCCTCCAGCGCGCGCGGTGCAAATTGGTCTCCGTCCTATTTTTGCAAGCCCGCCGACAAAAAACGCCAACGCCGACCGCGGCGAAGGTAATCCTTTCCAAAAGAATGATGGCCGTGGCTTACGAGCTGCTTTTAATAAAGCATGAGGGCATGTTCACACCCACATTCGCTCGGCGTGGGAAAAAAAAAATGAAGCCGCCGTCAGTCATCCGAAGGACGTCGAGGGCTGAAATGGAGGTTGTCCAAAGTGATGCCGTGAATAGGTGCGGCGCGCAAGTGCAGTCTGGATCCTCACGTCCCGTAGTCGGGCACCATTAAGGGCAGTCACAAACATGAGATTCCTGGTGGTGAATACACTGTGTTTTTTCTGCTGTTTCCCTCGCAACTGTTGGGATGAAAGATAATCCTGCCTCTGCCATGGTAACTTTCCGGGCTCGTGAAACCACTCTGCTGCGTGCTGGCTATGAAATCGCATTAAATCCGTTCCTCCAACCGGACTCCCCAGATCTGACTTCATTGTCTCACTGGTGTATGATAGAACACACCCTGACAAAACACAACACACCTACTACTCTACTCTGATACAAACACAAACGCCCCCCCCCCACCCCCGTGCCGTTTAAACCAGGGCCTTTTTTCTTTTTTTTTTTCTCCTCGGTTATGAATGCCGCTTTAGTGTTATAATGCCACCGGGTGATGCCAGACAGGGCATTTTAGGGGGGAAATGTAACACAGCTGCCGCCTGTGGGGATGGAAAACACAATATAGGCAGAGAGCGACAAGTGGACGTTAAGGTTAATGTAATGTAACCAGAAAAAAAAATCGAAAATGCTGATCTGTAAATTGTAATCATGCATATATGTGTAACTCAAAAATAAAAGGCAACATTCCTGGTACTTTTTGTTCATTGTCTAATCCCCTCCTGGAGGTTCTGCTTTTTGGTTGCGCTTCGTTTCTCCAACTCTTCTCTCAAGTCAGCCGGATGTGTCAAAATCTTGGTCGAGAGATTACCCCGACATTTGGAGGAAAAAGTTGGGCCGATGAGCCAGGGAACAAGTCCTCTGCGTTTTGGTGCATGTCCAGGAACGTATTGATGGACTTCTTCAGGGATAAGGTCTGGTGTTGTTCCCCGTCGCCGCGCCCCCGCCCCGGTTCCGCCGGGTTCCTCATGAAGATGGACAGTGATGGAATGGCGGGGACTAATATTTGCAGCTGCCACTGAACACACATTTTGGTGCTCGGGTGTTTATTGAAATGCAGAGAGCGCACGCGAGGGTGACTCAAAATGAGCCACAGTGCCTGCGTTTGTAGTAATGGCAAATGGATTGCATTTGTAAAGCTCTTTTCTAGTCCAGTGACCACTCAAAGTGCTTTACACTGCATGTCTCGTTCCCTCATTCACACACACACACACACACACACACACACACACACATTTATACACTGATGACGCAGCATCAGCAGCAAGGACTCTTTGACACGTTCTCTGAGGGGGGGACCTGCATCACTGGAGCTCATTTCTGATTTTTTATTTTATTTATTTTTTTTTATAAATGGAGCTCTACAGGATTTGCCTGGCCACAATAGAAAATGCAGATACGCCATATCTGACTTATCCTTTCATAATAGTAGATGAGTCGATTTCTGCTCTGCTCTCAGGATCCATGTTGATGCTGAGCCCGATGACAGAAAGACAAGTTTAAACTAAAGCACTTGAGAACATCCGATTCAAGAAGCAACGTCAACCACACTTGATCAAAGCCGTGAGCGTTTTTTAGAGCGACGTTAGAAGTCAACTCGACAATGCTTTTCAGGTTGTACTTTGTGGCGTTGTGTTCAACTTGATTTAATTTGAGTATGTCACGCCGTTTTAAAAACACACAGTGAAAACACGAAGGACAATTTATTTATTTATTTAAATTCACAACGTACAGGGTTTTCTGTTAGTCCGACCCCTCGGCGGACATACTGTATCTGTGTGCGCATATATAAGGGGAGGATTTCTTTTTTCTTCTTAAGTGTTGATGACGGGAAAGCCCCGGCAGGCTAGTCTAAAGGGTTGTCAGAGAAATCACGAACAGCTGCCAGCCGCAGGAATTCAGAAATGCCAAACCAGCACTTTGTGATTGGCACAAGGAAGTTACACCCACTTTGTAATAATACGTTTCTCCCTGGTGAGGTGCCAAATGGGTCGCTGCCAAGGCAGACGTGACGGACTGATCGGATGATTCCCTGCGAAAACACCGGGGCCAAGGAAAACTGTAATTATTCGTCTGAGGTCGCGGCCAGTGTGCCGTAAAGCTAATAAATACAAACGAGACGAAACCTATCGAACAGATCTAAGAATAGTCACCCCAGTCACCCCGAGGAGGCATCCTTAATTGCCGCTTCTTGCCCTCACATACGTCTGCACACTTCCCTACCTAGTAGCTCTTTTGACAAGGTAATAGTGGCATGCTCCAAGAAATGGCACAGATATTCCAAGTTAATTCTTAATGGGAGCCATTTTGTGTTACTTTCAATGTCCACTAGCTGATTTGGGTACAGTTAAAGATACGGCACTGCTGTGACTACAAGTGTGTTTCCGAGTCATGCAAACCGAAGGAGCTATAACCTTTCAGGGGGAAGCTCGCTCAATCGTACATCTTCCACCGACTCCCCTCCCCAACACCTGCTCAGGTCCGTGCGCAATAACTGGCTGTGTCCGCTCTCCAGGTGCACTCTGGGTATTTCACTCCAGACCTATTTGCCACACACACACACACACACACACACACACACACACACACACACACACGCTGCCATACATTCCGCCGCTAGAGCATCTTTTCTCCCTCCGCCAAGCCTCGCGACACTGTCAATCCGCAGTGCCAGCCTTGATGATACATTTGCGTTCCATAAATCCATTTTTCAAACTCGGCAATTACCCCCACGCCACGGGGAGTCAGAGGAAATCTATAGGTCCGAGGTCCAGGAGATGCTCAATAGTGACTGTCACTTACCCCGGCTGCCTGCCTAAAAAAATCCCAGGGATGGACCTCACTGGTAAAGATAACGCGGGTCAATAAAAACCATCGGACAAGACACCAGCACAGCAAATAAAGGAGCTTCACTCAGTAATAAGAAATAAAAGGAGAGAAAGGACGAAATACCGCCAAACAACTTGTAAGTAAGTCAATCAAATGATTATGACATATGTCCTTGGGAACGTTGGAAATTAAAGCCTCACTCAGATCGCGAGAAGTACAATTTTTTCCCCCAGTTGAAAACTAAATTCGTATATGACGCGGTGTGAATAGCATGTTAATTCCATTGTTATTATTTCAGACAGTCTACACGAAATCATGGCATTCCGCTGATTTATAAATACATACTCCATTGCCACCTGCAATCGGAAAATATTTGTTTTCCGCCGTGAGGAGCTGCTTTGTTTCCTTTGTGTATTTCCTAAAGGACTATAGTGTTCACAAACAAACCTCAAAGAAACTAAACAAGCACACTCCTGTTGACTCAAGACCTGCTTAGAGGAAGTAGGCGGCATGAAATTGGAACACGCAGTCTCTTTAAGTGTTGTTGTACTTCCAGCTGGTCGCAGCTAGAGGTCAAGTTGTAGATTATTTAATGCCCCCCCCCCCCCCCTTTTAAGAACTTTTAGATGGAGAAAGCATCAAAGAGCAGCAGTGGCACGTACAGCGGACACACCTTCAAAAAATTAAAAATTACAAAAAAAAACTCTAAAAGACCAAAACAGTGAAAAGAGTGATAATGCACCGTTTGTTCAAACGCCGCTTTCACAGCCTCTTTTAAAGGATGGAGATTTAATGACTTTGCCTGTTTACCTTTGCGCCGTCCCAGCCCGCACCTCCCCTGCTACATTTCTCCCCGCTCCTCTTCCTTCCCCGGGAGACGAAGCAGGCCGACAGCTCTAATAAACCGTGGCACGGAGCCACGCGGCGGCGGCGGCGTACGCCGGGGCGACCGATGTGATCAATTATCGAGTGGCCCATTCCCTTTAATTAGAGGGTTTAAGTATTGAGTTTGCCTGGGTGGGAAGCGGCGTGTAAACCAACCTCATTACACTGCAGTGATTCACCTCCAAGGAGCTGTGATCCACGCAGTGTTTACACCATACATTTGTTTCTGTGGTAACGTATCGAGTGGAGGAATGGCTCAGTGACAGACCCAGTCCTGCGCCCCCCCCCCCCCCCCCCCCCCCCCCCCCCACACACTCGTCCTCCTCCTCTACTCTCAATTTTTTTTTTTTTTTTTTTCCTTCCCTTTCACTCTCCCTCCCACTCACTGCTGAAGAGGCTGTCACACTGGTTTGCCTTTTGTTGTGCAGAGTCTAGAGAGGTAGCACAATGTGTCCTAGTTAAAGCAGTGCCCCATCTGCCCGGCATAATTAGACAATTATGCTGGAAGGATCCGTCATTAATTCCTTTGTGGTGGGCCAATTTCGCGCCACAAAGAGGTCTCAGGTTTAGTTTTTCCCCTCCCCCCCCCACCCCCCCCCCCCCCCCCCCGTTATCGTCCTCAAGTATTGATATTATGGCAACTTGGGGTCGGGAAAATACACTCCTGCCAATATTGACTGGTTTGTATTACTGTAGTGGGAGGGCCAAGGGGAATATTGGCTGCCGTCTTGTGTGGAAAGAAAACAAGCAGCTCGAAAAACAGCGCTGTGAAAACACAGGCAGAAGCGCAACAAACAACCGCGGCCAATGTATCGAGTTTAGATCAACCGATGAAATATGCATTACATGCCTGGATCATCATAGGGTTGCATTGCGGGGTGCGTCGGCTAAACTGAGCAGGGCGAAAGCTCAATTCTCGTAGGCCAGAGTGACCTACTGAAAACACCGCTTTAATCAAATCTTTACACCTTCGTTATAGCCGCGTCTGAATTATAGTTACAGTTATTTGATGTGTCGGTGCGTAGTCATTTCGGTAAATGTAGTAAAATGTCCATTATTTCACGGTCAGGGAACTATTTCGGACACAGCAAACATCAGTCTCGTTCAATTTTAGATATTCCCTTCAATATAAGTCTGTTGTGTCACTCAAGACCAATAAAGTAACACACTTGGGCTCGAGCCTATACAGATGAGTGTACTGCCATGTTAAGTTGCTGCTAATGTGCAAAGGCAAAGATCCCTATGTTCCCCGAGGCTGCAACTTGAGCCAAACAAAAAAAAGCAGGAAGCAAGCAACTGTAATTGCTGCATTTCTTTTAACAGTGGATCATATTAAATTCAATTTCTTGCAGGGAGTAGTGGAACCAGGAGCAGCCAAAGGGAGCTGTTCCGAGACCAGGAACTACAGGTGTCGCGAAATCAAGCAGGATGGGAATTTTCCAAATTGCCACTTTAATTACACGCAACCGACAGAACGAGGCTCCAACTCGGCTTTTAATCTGATGTCATGGAGGAGCCCGCTGCTCGCAAAAAGCACAATTTGCAAACGCGCCTCCCCGCCGCATAGGTGTCGTCACATTAACCGTTCCACCGTCGCACACCCGAGCGGCTCGGCTTGACTTAGACGGGCGGGGAACAGGTCTTACAATGCAACACAAATCTGATTAGAGCAGTGATCTAATCAGTCGTGACTTCATCGGCGAAGACGAGCAGGCAAAGGGAAAATCACCGCAGAGAATTTTGTGTAATTATCCCGGAAAAAAACTAAATAAATAAAAAAAAATCTCACAGCGGTACATTAAAATTCTAATTACGACGTATTATCTTAATTGCTAAGGAGATGCAAATCAAAACAAGGTTAACGCCGCTCCCCTAACATGCGGGAGAACCTCTTCTATATTCCCCCCGAATCAGCGCGACTTGTTTGACATGAGAAGCTGTCGTTTAGTGATTTGCCCCCCCCCCCCACGCCCCCCGCCCTTCAGGGCAATAATCCTATAGCTGAGAGCGCATGCAGCAGAGGCGCAGTCAAGCAACAATGAAACAGAACAAACGTCTAATTGCCGGCGACAGCTCATCGCAAAGCCGAGCGACAATAATCAACTCGCAAAATAGCAACCAGCTCGCAGTCCAAGGTGGCAAAACTTGACAAACTAAAAAAAAACAAAAAAAAACTGCATCGTCTTCGGCTTAGTGACATTAGTGCACTTTTTAGACCATCTAAACCCCCCGGGAAAGGGAGCATGTAAGCTCACAACTCATCTGGACGCAAAAAAAATAAAAAAACGATCACACAAACCAGAAATTGTCCACCCTCACAGAAAGAACGGCCACGTGCAACAAATTGGGGAAGGAAAGAGAAGAAGACAAAAAAAGAGAAAAGAAATCAAAAGTTCCGGAGAAAGCCAAAGGCCCTCGGTGCGCGCCAAATTGCCCGCCATAAATTGCACCTGACAGGTGCACACTGTAACTCTGCAGACACAAGACAGCTGGGCGACGGCAGGCACAAGGGCTAATGGCGACAGGAGAGGAACATGCCATTGAGCGTGGATTTACGAGCGGGTCCGGGCAGAGGCGATCCATCAGTGGGCTCTGTACGGCGTCAAATGTGGCCGGGCTTTAGAAAGACTTTTATACCTTTAAAAAAAAAAAAAAAAAAAAAAATGGGTGTCAACACTCGGGGAAACCGCGCGGGACGAGTGTGCGGAAATGAGCACTTTGCAGAGAAGAGATCCATCGCCGCCAACAAAGGCGATTTTCAGTCTCTTAATCGGAGTGGTTGCTCTGATACGGTGCTCCCGTCTCCCAGAGAGGGCTAATTGCGGTAGGGGGCACTTTAAAACTAACTGGAGCCATTTTTTTTTTTTTTTTTTTTAAACCATCAGATTCCTGACAGAAAATAATAAACTGGAGGTACCAATGTTTTCACTGCAAGATATTGGTGTTTCTCTAGCGTTTGGCTTTGGGGACGGCGGTTACCCCGCACACTGTAAATTGAGTTTCTCCTTTCTCGCTTTTGCCCACAAACACACACACACACACACGTACAGTGCAAACACTCACGCACACACACGCGGCAGAAATAAATGGAGACCCCAAGAGCTCCCTTTGCCCACCCCCCCCCCACGGGCCCTCACGGCCTATAACGGAGCCGACCGCTCCGATCACTCCTGAGAAAGCAAAAGCTGCTCGGGGATCGCTTTACAATTCTCAGGGGCTCGAATAACCTGATCTTGAACTGATCCCGTGCACTGATCCTTCGGTATTGGGTTAGGAACGTGTGAAGGGGGCCCGTTGAACGAGCTCGCCTGGGTATCAACATCCTCGCTCCGCGGCCGCGGCCCCGGCAGATTGGTTGACTTGATTAGTCCCCGCCCCAGCGTTCGACTGCCCAACGCCGGGGCCCTCCAGACACTGGTATCTATGTGTCGGAGGGGGGTGGGGGGCTGGGGGGCGGTCTCGCAAGTCTCGAGGTGGAGACCATTACCCTGAGTGAGAGCACTGTAAGTTAATAGGATTTGCTCCCGATCAAGAGACTGAGCTATTTCCTCAGGCTGTTACAGGCCGAAGCACAAAAATAAATGTTCTTTTATTCAACACTATTAAACGCTCCCCCCCCCCCCCCCCCCCCCCCCCCCCCCCCCCCCCCCCCCCCCCCCCACACCCAAAAACCGCCACCAACCACTCCGACCCCACCCCTCCTTTTTCTCCTGGTTGGGATATACGTTATTGCTGCAAGAGGTGGTGCTCCCTGTCTCCTTTTCTCTCATTTTTTTTGTTTGATTTTTTTTTTGTGTGTGTTTTTATTTTTTTAACCCGAGCAGCCAGCAAAAGCGAAAAGGTTGGCACTTTTTGGTCTAAAGGAGTCATTTGTTCAGGTGGAAATTAAACTTGCATGGTAAGCAGAGCCAAGCCTGCGTTGTTGGCAGAGGGGATTCCAGATTAATCATATAGACTATACACCGGGAGGATATTCACTGAGGAGTAATTGCCAGGGGGCTTCGTGTAATGTATTCTCCACCCCACGAGGTAAAACCTTGTCGAAGTAAGAAAGGATAATAGAGCAAGAGGATCATAGAAAATGGTTTGCCGCTCCAACCCTTAACTCGGAGCTTAACCCCCGACCCCCACTGGTAATTACAGTGTTAATTGCCGAGTGATCTGAGGAGGAAGCTCCGACTAGCTCCTCTGCAGATGTCAGCTGGACTCCGCGGCCTTCATCAGGTCGGTGCAAAGGACCATGGATAGTCTTGTATAATTTAAAAGGACAATTAGCAGCACACAGGCACTAAGTGTTTGGTGTTAAAGTTTATGGCATCGTAAAGGTTGATTGATGTAAAAAGAAAAACATTCTCAAAGTAATGACTATGTTTATTATCAATTCACCTGTAGAGGCCATTTACTTATTCAAATATTTGGAATCACAAAAAAATGTACAGCAATTCCCAAAGCCCACGATAACCTCTTGGAAATACATATTTTGTGTGGCCCACGTTCTAAAGCTGCAGATATTCGAGCAACAAATGTTCACGTACGAGTCGGAAAGTGGGGACCATATCCTAATGGAATCATACTATATACAATAAACTCCCATATTTTGAGTGATTTATAGGATTGTTATCAAACGTTGGAAAAATGTTGGTTTGCTGTGGTCCTTTAAAAAGTCATTTACATGTTACATGTAAATATATGTAATTATATGGTAAAATATGATCCTCTCTTCAGCCATGATCCTCAGCCCCTATACCACTATATATACCACCATTGCCATATTTCCTTCCTTCCGTTTACGTGACACCACACAGTCAGGAAATCAGGCAAGGAAATAAAGAACGTTAAACTCCGGGATAATCTTGTCGGCCTGGAAAAAAAAAACAAAAAAAACAAACTAGACTGATTTCCGACGGCTTTGTTTGAAAGCTTAAGAGAGGAATGGAAGTGGGTGCATTTTCGCCGCAGATCTAAGCACAGCTCAGGCGAGGAGACGGGGAATGTCTTCAGTGAGTCAAATAGTCAAGTTGAGCCGGTGCCGCCATAAACCCGGTGGGAGAGCTTGGAATAATCTCGGCGATGTTAATGATGCAATTTATATGTGAGGGGACCGGTGTGTTGGCAGGCTCTTTCCGTCTGAGCGGGCCACACAGCCCAGCGAGCTCTCCCACCAGCACACCCCCCCCCCCCCCCCCCCCCCCCCCCCGCCCCCCCCCCCCCCACCCCCCCGCTAGATGGAGGGGGTGGAGTAGGAGGAGGATGTCAGAGCCCCAATGCGAAAAGAGGGAGCGAGCGGAGCACTGATAAGAGCCATTACTGTTAGTGTCTGTCTGTCACCTGCTGTGCGTCATCCAGCCTTCTCTGTCTCTCTCTCTCTCGCGCGCTCGCTCCACACGCACCCCCCCACCCACCCCCCCGCCGCCGCCACCACCATCATCCACGTCGCTCCATCCCCATCCGTTTTCCTGAGGCACATCACTTCAAATCTGCACTCAACTACGCATTTTCCATCCTGTCACAGGTAGGCTCCCTCGGCTTTAAAAAAAAAAAAAAAAAAAAAAAAAAAAAAACGGCTGCCGAGCAGCACTCGGAAAAACTACTGCGAGCTTTGTTTCAAAACAGCTGTGAATTAGTGGAGGTGCGGACAGCTGCCAGCATTTATTGGATAAACAAAACTGCTATAGATGAATAGCTGAATTGGCATGGGGGGGGGAGGAAACCAATATTCTAGACATACTTCTGTTATTTTTTATTTTTTTTATTTCCTAGCAAACACAAAGCCTAATTTGGTGTTTCATTTATTACTTGGCGCAACGCAACAGCTCCTTAAACTTATGAACTCCAGAGAAATGAACAGTAATTGCAGTCTGTTCTTTATTTTCTTTAAAACCTTTTTAACCAAATATTTAAAGCTGTTTTTCCCCCTCAGTTGCTACGCAACACTTTAACCACAAGAGTGGGAGCACGCTGAGAACGTGCCAAAGAAATACTACCGCCCCAGACATTCTGCGCGGGGGGGGGGGGGGGGGGGGGGGGGGGGCATCGTCTCGATGAATCGTACCAAAATGCTGGACGGTAGGGTAAAATGCACAATCATCCCTGCATTCATCAGCTACTTCACCGGTGTCAGCGGATGATTCCCTACCAATGGATCATTTAATGAGCCATTGTTCACCGTCTGAATGGCTGCCCGACCATTACACAGCCACCAGAGCCGTTTATTTATTTATTTAATTTTTTCAACCAAACAGCCAAGTGCCAGCATTTGACGGCGGAACACCCCCCCCCCCCCGACGGCGGAACCCCCCCCCCCCCCCCACTCCGAGTGTCCTGTGCAAAACATCCTTCTTTAATTTGACACGAGGATGCTGCCAGACACGTAGACAGCTGCCCGTTTCACAGGTCCTTTCAGGCTTCACTCGCAGCTCGCCCGGCTGTGCAACGGCCAAGATACCGAAAAAAAAAAAAAAAAAAAGAAAAGAAAAGAAAAGAAAAGCATTCAAACCGACTGTACAGCCTTTCTTCCCGTGCCTGGAATCAAGGACTTGAAGCAAGGACACGTTACGCAAGATATCACGTTCGATCCCGCTGCCAGCCTCTGAGGCCAGATGATACGCACGTTGTGAGTGAGTGCGTCTCCCGAGCCCTCAGCGTTAATCAACACTCCTTCCAATGCATACTTATGAGTTACAATCTACTCCCCGTGTCTTCCCTTTTGGCAGCCCGAATGAAGTCGCACGTTTGACGGCAAATTAACTTCGACGGGGATGGTGATATGTCACCTATGCAGAAATCGGTGCCATTTCGCAGCGGGGCGAGAGGAAATATCGCGTATCTCAGAGGAAAAATGTAATGGAATTAGTTGCACGAGAAAGCCAAGTTTGAGAAAAAAAAAAAAAACTAAACACAGGAAAGACGGTGTCACATGGCAGGACCATCAGCTGTATAATAAACAATACGGCTGAGGTGGGAGGAACACACGCTAAGGCTGTGTGTGTGTGTAGGTTCCTACGTGTGCGCTCCTATAAAAGGGAGGTGGATGTGGAGCAGAGAGAGATCCCCCCCCCCCCCCCCCCATTGAGTAAATGGCACCACACCCCCCCCCTTCATCATTGAGTAAATGGCACCACAAACGTGAGCTGCGACTTCACAGCTGCCTCGTGGCGGGTGACACTGAAGCCCACGCATGAACACATCACTCATCAAAGCGAATGAGGCGTTCTTTGCTTCCGCTGCCGAGAGAAAAACAATAGCGGGCAGCCCCCCCCCCTCCCCCCCCCAGCACACACTTGCACACCTGGGGAAGGTCTGCAGCGAGCGGAGAAGGGGAACGAGAGAGAGGAAAGGAAGGGGGGGGGGGGGGGAAAAAAAGAAAAGAAAAATCCATTTGGTTTCGTGCATCTCTCTCAAGAAGCTTAACAGACTGTGACCTTCCGCCGCTTCATAATGGGAAGGAAGCGGCCGGAGCCCGGTGCCATAAAAGGGCTCCGAGCGGGTGCTAACAGCGGCCCTGCAATTAACCTGTCTTAAAACAAACAAGAGGCTTTTGCTTTAACAACAGGCGCATACTTGGGAGGGTGGATTTCTGCGGCGGGAGACTCGAAGGCCCACCAGGGATCAGATTTTTATTTCTTTTATTTATTTTTTTATTTTTTTATTTTTTTAAATCGGCCATTAGCGTGCCCGTTTCGGCCCAGCTGCTCCGAGATCCACGCGACCGCACGCTCACTCAAAAGTGATCAAACGCCCCCCAAAAAAGCCTGAAATGTTAGGCCTCTGGTGTAGATAGGGCAAAACAAAGGAAAGGCCATCGAATGTGCCAAAAAAAAAACGCCCTTCGAGTCTCACCACAGACAAGAGGACATTTGTCCCAAAAGGAAATAATAAAGATCGGGGAACGAATGTGAGAGGGGAAAACAAAAAAAAATAAAGAAAAAGAGCAACTGTTAAAAAAATAAATAAATAAAGTGAATGCCCTCTTTTAGCCTGTAAGCACATCCTTCTGGAAGTTCAGGCACATGGCTCGAACACAAAAGCTCCACTCTTTCTGCTTAACTGTCCTCTTTTTCGCTAAGTGGTACCAGACGTAGGTATTTCTTCATTTGGCCCGTTCAAATAGAGGCAAGCTGCTGCTCTTTATTTATTTAACAAAACGAGCTGTGGAAGCCAAACATTAGGTCATGGAATATTTTCACCCCAAGAAATAAGTCAATGCCTTCAATGGGACATCAAACCCAGTTTAAGTATCCCCCTGCAAAATATGAGCTGGTGAGGGCCTTTCTCCAAGTCAAGTAGTGCTGTGGGATTTTTTTTCTTTTTTTTTCTTTTTTTAATACAATTTTTGAACAGTGTGGCGCACATGCGTTTCCAATTAGGAGCTCGGAGCCAACATCCAAGCCGGGGCCCCATTCACCCCTTCCACGATTGACCAAGTCTGAGGAAATGTTAAACAGGCATCATAACCATAACAGAGACGGGGAGATTTTTCAAAGCTTTAGCGTTCTAAACAATAATTAAGACATCACAGTGAATTGATGATGTTGAGCGCCGACACCGCATGAACTCTAAATAAAGAGAAAGGTAACGTATTTAATCATAACTTTTTTTCTTATTTATTTATTTTTTTTTTCATTGTGACACGTTCACAGCCAGGGCTCTTAACGCCCAGCAATTTGTCCCTTTCGGTGAACGGGTGCAAAGCCCGCTTACGGTTGCAAAGACATCAAATCCGTCAATGGTGAAGGCACGGTTTACACGAGGCACTCGGAGTAGGATCTACTCTCCTGGCAGCGGCAATAACTCCCTATGAGCCTGTCTCTGCTCAGACTTCAGTCTCGGGGCCCCAAGGAGCTGTTGGAGGACTTTGATGTTGCGTCTAAATGAATTGACTGAGCTTCTTGATACAGACCTCCATACAACACCCACCCCCCCCCCCACACACCCCCCCCCCCACACACACACACACACACACACACACACACCGATTCTGTCACCTGTGATAAACACCAAGCGTGCAAAGGGCTACCAAATTCTGAATCACATGCCCATAAAGCCCACAGTAGTTTTCTTTAGTTTTTTTTCCCCCCTTCAAGTTTTTAAATGAATGAAAAAAATAATTGCGGGGTTCCCCGGCTGCACACTATCTGAGGAGAAGAAGCCCTTTGATGTGCAAGGCTGTGTGTGTGTGTGTGTGTGTGTGTGTGTGTGTGTGTGTGTGTGTGTGTGTGTTTGTGTGAGCGTGTGTGCGTGTGAGCGTGAGAGCGCGTGCGCGCGCGAGGAACGGCGGGCTGGCTTTTGTTACCTCACGGCTCCGCCGCCTGCACCAGGTGAGCCTTTGTGCGAATTGCCCCTTCAGGGCATGCCGTTTGGTAGAGGCAGGGCAAAAAAGACAACAGCCTCCAAACCGTCTTTTATGATTGCATATACCCCCCCCCCCCCATCTTTGAATCAGAGCCAGAAGGCTCTGCACACAAGCTCGCAAACTTCACTGAGTACTGTCAAAGTACTCTGGCACGGCTGAAGAAGTACAAATGCGTCGATGCGTCCGCCCTGGAACTTCTAGTGTGTCTGTTTTGAATAGGGACAAGTGGTGGCAGGAGCCATAACCCATCAAAAGTCCCATTGCTAGAGATTGCCCAATCGAGGACTAGCCTGAAACCATTTGAATAAAGGTGCAGGGCGGAGACGGTGGATGGAGGAAAACAATACTTATCCCTCTAAGCTTCGGCTCGGTCAATTCTCATTTGACTAAATCCAATTACCATCGATTCTGTATCTCGTTGAAGCCACGGTTTAGTTTTTTTTCCTTGATAGCGCAGAAACGGCAACTGGGATGAAGCGGCGGTGTTTAACCTATTACAGCCTCCGATGGAGCATCTAGGGGTTTTGCCGGGGTGGAGTAGGAGTTCTACCGGCGCGAGGCATTGATCTTCCCACACCCTGGGCTTCCCCAGCGTGCGCAGCCATTCCAGTGGAAATCCTCTGAACCCCCCTGCCCCTCTCGCTCGCTCGCTCCTCCAGCGGCGATGGTGCGCCGGAGCAAACCTGGCCCCCCCCCCCCCCCCCCCCCCCCCCCCCCCCCCGGAATCGAGCATCTCATTTAGCCACCGCGCCCCCTTTGATGTGGATTCAGCGCTGCGGTGCATATCATTCGTGTTTGAAGGTTGGGCTCGCACAATGCGGCGGGGGTTTGAAGTTTCACATACTGCAGGTGCTACAATGTGATAATCTGGGAAGCCGGTTATGCATTATACATTTTTCATAAAAGGACACCCTCACCTGAAAGGGAAATGCGGGGGGGGGAAAAGGCGGCGCTTCAAGGTATATATGGACAGAGAGTGTTTTTTTCTTTTCTTTTTGTTACGAAGACCTCTGGGTGTGGGCCGAAAAAAAAACACGCGAGTTACCTGGTGCATTTCAGGATCAGCTCTATTCATCTCCCCTCTGTGAAGAGGGGGCAAATATCCAGATGAACAGAGTCGAGTAAGACTTGACTGGGCTCTACCATGCTATTATGAGACCAATTTAGTCGACTGAATGCTCCTCCCATGCCACCCGGGCCATGACAGCTCTTTTTCCCCCCCCCCAAAAAAAGATCAGCAGGGGAATAAAGATCTCCTTCCTCATCTGGTTTTCCCAGGAGGAGTCGACGTGCACCTTGGGGCAGTTCCTTCAATGTCTTCTTAAATAAAACATGAAAAGAATCCTTGTCGAGGTCTGCGTCTTTACTGAGGCAGACCAAACTGAAAAACCCACGGCTTTGACAAGTCTAATGACAAGACGGGAAGAATTAATCTGTTGAAAATTACAGATTACAATGTTCAAGGTTGCAATTGACTCCGTCGGAGCAGTGAGCCTGTCCGTTTAAAAAAATAAAGAAAAATCCAACTGCTTTAAAAGGCATTAAAAAAATAAAAAAATAAAAAAATCGAGAATAAAGTTGGCAGTGGATATCTGCGAGTGACTGAAGTTTACGCAACACTTTTGATCTTGATAATTAAAGAGCGTTTGCACCGAGGTGCACAGCTCCACCTCTCTTTTTCGAGGATGTGTGCTGTCTCCAAAGCACGGAGATGGTGGCAGCCCGAGGGCCTGCCCGCCTTTTTCTCTTTTTTTTTTTTTTCGCTCTCTCTGTATCTACACTATGCTAAATACACACACACAGGCGTACATACACAAACGCCAACACTACACACCGTACCGACAACGCACAAACAAACAAACAAACAAACAAACAAACAAAAAAAAAAAAACCCACCCGCGAGATAAGAGTCGGCGCTTCCACAAACAGCAGCTTCTCAATTAGCATCTGCACTCATTTATTCCTTGGGAAGAGAAATTATTTTCGAGCTGGATGCTCTTTCTTTGTTCATTGTGAGCAGACCAAAGCCTTATCAGCAGCTAATCACCGCGTGTCAAATTCGCTGGCTTACTGCAGTCACTTTCGAAAAAAACAGAAGAAAAAGAAAAAGAAAAAAAAAAAAAAAGGCATCTCGGGAATAATCTCCTGAAGTTCTGATTGCCATTTTAGATTTGGACAAACCCCGCTTTCCTTTTTCGAGGCACAAATCTGCCTTACAGCCAGCGAGAAGATCAGCGTTTGTTTGATATAATTTGTTGTGACATGTTAATTGCGTCTACTTGTAATTCTCTCTAATTGATGTTTGATATGTCTCAGGAAATTAGGCCAACTAGATAACACCGGGAAATATTGTGAATCCTAATCCCCCCCCCGCCCCCTCCTCCTTCTTTCTCTTTCCGTGGCAGGTCTGACAAATTCACAGGCCCCTAATACCGCAATGTGTCCACTTGCCGTGCGGCTATGCTCCGTATTCCCAGGGCCGACAAATCTAAGGTTACAAGCATACCGCCGTATATTCAAAACACAATCAGGCAGGCTGCAGCGGGGCCGGAGAACACTAACCTGAGCAATTTTCACCGAGTTCTGGGTCGAGCCACCGGCGTGGTATTCCACTTTGTTCCTCTTCACAATTTCTTCAAACCTGAAACGAAGCACAGGAGTGGTTACGAGAGACTTTTTTTTTTCTTTAAAAAATAAAATAAAACCACAGTTTCAGAATTTAAAGGTTGAGCGGTTATTGATGAGGAGTCATTGAGGCCATAGTGGGTGTGAAATATCCTCGGCAACAAGCGGACGGACTCACTAAACCTGGCACATTCATTTGTGGGGTGTGCGGAGCATGTCGCAAGCTGTAATGTGAACCAGACTAATAATAGAAGAAAAGAAAAAAATATTACTGTATACTTATTTGTAAAGCCCTTAATGAGAAAAAGAGGGTGCGGCATTAAACTGTCTTTGCAATGGGGGGATTAGGTGCACCAAACACTTTGCATGAAAAGAGATGAGTGGGTCGAAAACAGAGTTAAAAAGGACTAATTCCATAGAGCATACACAATCTGTCGACATGAATAGTGATGCAGCTCCAATGTCTGTTGGACATAATAAGATTACCACCGTGACAGGTAGTCAACAAGTAGGCTACTGTATTCGCAGGATTAGGATCAGAGCCCGTTTTCCTTTGATGTAGTCAGCATGTGGCACGGAAACAGATTTGCCTTTTTAGTTGCGTTTATCACCACATCTCTGGCAGATGAACTGAGGTTTTAGTTGTATTAAACGACACTTCTGTGACACTCGTGCTCTGGATGATGGATTTTTTTTTTGTTCTTAAGCTTCGTGTGGAGATTCACTGGTTTGGAATCAGCGGCAGAAATCCCAACGCTTTTTTAGGCAGTGAAGACATCAGCAGTATGTCAATGTTGCGGTATGATAAAAGTGAAAGCTGGCCGCCATTTCTTTTAATTGTCTTGTCAAAAAATGCAAGGCGGGATTGGTTTAGATACTTTGAAGAAAATCTTGCAGAAAAAAGAATGAGCAAATGCTGGGTTTTCCTAGCCGGAATACTTCGTCACAAATGTAGCAGGAGTGGAAAAGAGGCCGTTTGGGCCTAAAGGTCAGCTTGATGAAAGCCAAAGAGCAGCATGGTCCTCGCATAGTTGAAGTTGACCATGCAATATTAAAGCAAAAATGATCAGTGGAAGTCATTTCTGAGGAGCCTGGGCAAAGTCAAATAAATAAGTAAAAGAGAAATATTCATCTTAGGTTATTGTTGTTTTTTCGGAGAGTTTACCAAAAAAAATCGCTTTCACAAATTTCCTTGTGTGCAAACATCCCATCGCCAGATATTGTGTTTAGGAAGATCTGATTACACGTTTGATGAACCATACGGCAAAGTTTAGACAAGAGACTGTAAGAGACTAAACACAATGAGGCAGGAAAACAGAAAATGACACAGGGGGAACGGGAAGTAAACAACTGCCCGAGCTTTCTCAAACCCAAACCGAAGGAACACTCCCGAGCCTACAGCCAGCAACTCGAGGCGGTTCTATCGCTTTTGTATTTTCCCATCACGCTGCCATTCCCAACATCAATAGCTTCAATGCTCGCGCGTAACGCGCCGCAAAGCTGGGCTATGGCTCCGAGATAGAGTCTTTATCTGGTGGAGCTGCGAAACATGAATAATGCGCATTCTCCAGATCGCTCTCGCAAACAGCCTCCCAGGGGGCAGGCTATATAAACACGTCCACTCTGCTCAGGAAATTGACCTAACTGCAGTCAAGATGATCCGACACATTAGGAGGTCCTACACTCTTTTTTTTTTTTGCTTAACTGTAAATGGAAAACTGTCCGTTTCTGAGTGTGTGTGTGTGTGTGTGTGGGGGGGGGGGGGGGGGATGGTAAATAGTTAAATAGATGGTAAACAGTTCAAGGTGCAACACGCCATTCCCCACTGGCGCTACGTGTGAATTCCACCCTGAGATGAACTGAGTGAGAGGGGTTGCTGAAGCAATTAAATAAAATAAAATGCTTGCGAGTTATCCCGAGGGGGGGGGGGGGGGGGGGCGGTGAAGGCTGGTTAAGGTGGAGCTTTAAAACCAGAAAATACGTCAGACACGGGTAAAACTGTATGCAAAAAGCGTCATGGCTTACCAACACATGTCCGCCAGAGGTGCACAACCCTGCTGTAACTAGGCATGGCCGAGTTTTGAGTGAGTGTGAAAGTAACCTCTACTGCTTCAAAGCAAGTCTGCATATCATGTCTCAAGGCAAGGGGTCTACCCAGGGCAGAATGTTCCCAATAAAGGAAAAAAAAAAAAAAAACTTTCCATGGAAGTGGAAAATATGCGAACCCGGGGAGGGAAAAAAAAAAAAAATCCTTCCTGAGACACCTGTTATGACTTCTTGACAAAGGAAAAATTTGAGCACTGTGGGTGTTTATAACATGAAGGCAGCCGAGGGACTCCAGAACCCATTTCAAATAGACACACAGCTACTGAGGATTTCAGCTTTTTTTTTTTTTTTTTCCCTTCCCTCGAAGTATTTGCTCCACCTTTCAGTGCAGACGGCATGGGGCCCTGCTCCTGGACGCCTCGGAAAATCCCATCTGAAAAGGAGCAGCTGCCTCGAGACCTTTACACCCTCAGACATCATGTGATCCCATAGTAGTGACACCGTAAACGGCCCCCTTGGCCATTTAGGGAGAGAGAAAATCCTTTCCCATCTACTGCAGCCTGAGCTCACTCCGCGATGGGAGGGAGCAGAGAGAAAAGAAATTGTTTTGAACAAAATGTCCTCAGCCGGTAACATCCGCTTTTTTTTCCTTTTCTTTTTTTTCTCGAAAAAACCTTGTGGTTGTTGTTCAGCGGAGGAGCACATTCCAACTACGCCATGCGCGCCGCCGATATATGGACGCTCTGTGTTATGCAACACGTGACACATTGCTTGAATGCCTATCTCAACTAAGGACGCTTATTTTTTTTCTCCCCCTCTCTCTTTCAATTTCACACCTTCCAATTTGAGACCAATCGAGGCAGTGATTGTTCTCATATTGAAATCAAGCCGTAAATTGGACGAATTAAGACAAAGACAAATGAACGCGACATTTGCATTTCACCCAGGATACAGGGCCTCCTCAAAAACGAACACCTCCACGACGCCCCGGCTTGGCGCGTTCAAACTGTTAGGGGCAGATCACACAAGTCGGGAACATTGTGCTGTTTACATTCCTGGAGACGGAGCCCCCACCGCTGATTCCCATCAAGGGAAATATGAGAGCTTCCAAAGTACCACGAGTGTTCTCTGTCCCTGAGTGACTCAAGAGTTCCTTCTCTAACCCCCCCCCCCAAAAAAAAAAAAGCCAAGCCAAGTAGATTATTTACATGAGGCAATAATTCAAGATTTGCTCCTCTAAGTCTCTTACATGGAGGGCAAGGCGAGGCCCATTTACCCGATCCCTCTTCATTCCCCTCTGATGTTAGCCTATCTCGCTAAGACCGGATGAGTGCCCTAAAATCCCAGTCGAGTGATTTCGCAGGAGGAACAAGCCCCTGTTAATCAATGGCTAGATTGGATCTGGATCCTCAGGAGTGGTCCGCCCGGGAAGTCCTCCCCAAGTGTTTGAGTGCACACCGGGGCTAACTCATCGCTAATGATCACCACGGCGCCCACTCCCCCCCCCCCGGCGCGCCGCTCGTCCCCGTTTAATTGCCTCGTTCACGTTTAAACAGCTTACAAATCACCAGGACAGGCAGGGAAACATGATCAAACGCCGCAAACCCCCCCCCCCCCCCCCCCCCCCCCCCCCCCACGATCGCTTATCAGGGGGTGGGCAAGGGGAAAGCAGGGGTGAGGAGTCTGTGGCTCTCCTTGGGGGATTAGGAAGGAGGAACGGTAAATTGTCTCCGCTTCAGCTCTAGCAGGGCAGGTACATTTAAACAGGCAGAATCCATCTTTCTCCCTCTCTCTCTCTCTCTCTCTCTCTCTCTCTCTCTGACAGAAGCACAGAGGGGGCTACGCAGCTAAAAGGCTCCGGTAATCCCAGTTTCCACACAGGCATCTGGAGTGGAGACAGGTTCCGCCATTCCCCCCCCCCCACGATCGCTTATCAGGGGGTGGGCAAGGGGAAAGCAGGGGTGAGGAGTCTGCGGCTCTCCTTGGGGGATTAGGAAGGAGGAACGGTAAATTGTCTCCGCTTCAGCTCTAGCAGGGCAGGTACATTTAAACAGGCAGAATCCATCTTTCTCCCTCTCTCTCTCTCTCTCTCTCTCTCTCTCTCTCTGACAGAAGCACAGAGGGGGCTACGCAGCTAAAAGGCTCCGGTAATCCCAGTTTCCACACAGGCATCTGGAGTGGAGACAGGTTCCGCCATTGATTAGATTCCCCCCCCCACCAATCAGCTTGTGCATCATACACCAGCACTTCCTTGGTAGTCTGGAGGCAGTACGGGGCCTGATGCACAGTAATTGTTTCCATAGGTCAGGCGGAGGAAAAAACAGCTGGCGGTGGGGGGGGGTTTGGCGGGGTGCGATGAAAGGAGATGGAAAGGGGGAGGAGTATTGTTGTTTCCCACCCCCGCCAATTAAATTGTTTGTCAAACCCTTCACAAAGGGTTACGCAGTTTATCTGCTTTAAATCAATACGCTCGTCTCCCTGTGAAAGCTTGTCCCGACACAAGACAGGCCCATTAATTATTCTGTTCCGCGCGCTATCGCTGTGCTGCTCAAGGTTGAGCCTTATCTTTTCTTATTTCAAATCAATAATTATCTTGCACCGCGCTCGCGCTCCCCCCCACCCCCCCCCTCAGAAATAGATGTGCTTTTCATTTAATGCCTGTAGAGTCTCACACTCGCCGTCTCTCTCGCTCACTCGGCCTCTCTTCATAGCAACCGGCGAGGAACACAGAGTGAATAGGACATTCTTATCGGCGGAACATTAGAGCAGGATGGGAATAGATGGCGAAGAATGAGGCGCGCGGAAGTGCCGAACACAAATGAGTCATGATTCCAAGAGCCAGCGAGGCCTTGTTCCCATCCTCTGACACCTTCTAATGGACCACAGTAAGGGATGAATGTTGATTTTTTTTCTTCACAAAAGCACGACGATATCGCCCGCGTACAGGTATCTCAATCCTTTCACTGGCACGTCGCCGTTCAGCTGAGGGAAAAAAAAACAAGAAAAAAGCCTCTGGGTGCAGGGGAAGAAAAAAAAAAGAAAAGAAATGAGCCACTTTGCATCAGCGACTGGATGCACGATTAATGGCTGCACAATGTCACGGTCATAATGGGTGAGTAATTGCACTGGAACGCAGAAACAACACATGTGCATCCCTTCAATAATGGGCCGATCCATACACCGAAGTGGCCGCCGTTTGTACTTAATTAGGCGGCACTCAAGGATTAGGCGGCGGGGGCAAAATCTGGTCGCGGAGGATGAGTTCCTATGATTATTTCCTCCTGAAATGTCACCGTGTTTTTTTTTGGCTTCGCGCAGCAGAAGGGTGGCGTTGTTTGTCGCACAGCGCGCCCCGCGCGTGTGGGAGAGGGAGTGCGAGAGGGAGCGCGTGCCTGTGTGAGGGTATGAAAGAAAGAGAGGGAGAGAGGGAGAACGAGGGACGCGCTGAGGAAGGGAGTGGGAAGAGGGAGTGGGTAGGCGAGGACGAGGCTTGCGGTGTTCTCCCGAGGACTGCGCTTCGAAGCCGCAGCACAAAGCCTTTGAGACGCTCCCCTCTTATCTTGGAGGTTGATACCGGGATCCCGGTGATTCAGAGTGCTACCCCCCCCCTCCCCCCCGCGGGGAACATATGGCCCAGTGTGAACTTCAAACACACAGGGAGAGTTGCCCGCCTGACCACTGAGGCCTCCCGCCTCCCGCCCCCCTGTGCGGGCGGGTTGTAGGGAAACGATGACAGTCAACTCGCCGGCCTGCGTGTTGAAAGGGCCGATACCATCGCCGGCACTTCCTGTGTGGCTGCCGGGGAACAAGGAGGACTAAAAATAGCCCCGAGCGTCCTTTTCTGAACTGAACGCGCCGTACGCACCGGCTGAGACACCCAGAGTTTAATTACGAAATGCTCTTTAAAGAGGGGGGGGGGACTTGTGGCGAGGGGAGGGGAGGGGAGGGGTGGGACGCCCACATGCGCGGAGATGTGGATTATGTTCCTTTTCCGCCCCCTTTGACTTGTGAGGTTTCCTTCTGGCACCACCTGCTGGTAACGCCACCCCTTCGCCCAAGAGGGAGACATTTGTAGCCCCGGCAAGGACGAGCCTTAATTATGATTGCATCAGCCATCTCCTCGGCGATGCAGCGTGTATGCTTTTCGGCGGCGGAGCAATGCACCCTGCAGCTACAGTGCACCGCCGTGGAAGCCACGGGGACGACAAGGCGGGATGTTTGTCTTTTCTCCTCCCTTGCAATTATTGGGGGGATTTTTTTTTTTTTTTACATTTTTTTTTCCCCTCGTTTCATAATTCAAGAGGTCTAGATGCACATTTCTTACAGTTGAGCACAGCTCCGGTGGGCATGTCGGATTTATGCAAGCGCCCCAAATGGTTGAACTCATGCGTATCAATAAAACATAAACAGCGGCGCGCGGCTGGCAGCTGAACATGTTTCTGATCGGTCTCAATTACCCAACGAGTGCCAGCAATCCCTGCTCTCTCTCTCTCTCTCTCTCTTTGGCCCGGAGGTCGGCTGACGGAGTCAGACCCGTGACCTTTGACCTCCGCTGCAGAGGCAGCCGGTTGTTCCGACTCACCCCCCCCCCAGTGGGCCGGCGGAGGCGAGTTTAAGCACTGTAGTACAGCTCTCAGCCTCAGCAGCAGCAACAACAACAACAACAACAACAACAACAACAACAACGACGGCAACAGACGAGGGAGATGGGAGGTAGAAAAAAAAAAAAGGGGTGGGGGTAGTAATGTGTCTACAGACTCAGTCAAGCATGAGTGCATCCAGTGAAGTGGCACCATGGAAAGCACATGCAGGTTCTGCACGCATGCTTGCATGTGAGCACACGTCCATGTACACACACTCACACCCACGCACGCATACACACACACACACACACACACACACACACACACACACACACACACACACACACACACACACACACACACACACACACACACACACACA
>JAFBJU010000421.1:274582-292180 GCA_016785305.1 Colistium nudipinnis
CACACACACACACACACACACACACACACACACACACACACACACACACACACACACACACACACACACACACACACACACACACACACACCAGAGTGTTTCTCCTCCCGACACACCGGGATAGCTCAGCCGGGGGTTTCTAGCACTCACGATTCGCTTCGTTATATATTTAAAACATAAAAATGAAAAAAAGAGGGGTAGAGTCAAGTGTGTTTACAGAGCAGAATCTATCACACGCACACCCAGGAGCCAGAGTGTTTAGCATGTACTCAGTGAGAGGGGCCTTTGTTGTTTTCCTGCCAAGTAAGCAGATTGAGCTTCACGGCAGCGGCGGCGGCGGTGGCAGCAGCAGCAGGGGTGTGCGAGATGTACACAGACAGCAGGGTGCGTGAGTGGAGAGGCACCTCCACAGATCTCCTGTGTCGTGTGATGATGTGTGTGTGATGTGTGTCTCAATCCAGCGCTGATCCCCCTGAGTCAGCCCTGTCAGTGATATGAGCCTCCCACCTTCTCTCTCTCTCTCTCTCTCCCTCTCCCTCCTTCCTCTCTCCCCTTCGCCATCGGGAATGCTAATAACAGCCAGCCACTAACACTGCAGCCCTGAATTATTCATGCAGCAGAGGGTCACACGGCATAATGAGGAGTTTACTCTCATTCTGGATGCGATTGTGACGCTGCTAATCTGCATTTAGCACAGAGAAAGGGAGAAACGCAGGGAGGGAGGGAGGGAGAGAGAGAGAGGGGTAGAGGGAGGAGGATGAGCACTGATGAACTTAATTGCTGTGAGCAAATAACCACTGAAAAGAGTCACGCCATCATCTAGAGATGAGAAAGTAAACAATTAATTATCTTCGGACAGAGGGGGCCATAAAACAAACGCTTGAAGGAGTGTAATATTTTCACGAGCCAGCTGATTATTCGTTTTTTTTTTTTACCCCCTCAGAGGTGACAATACACTTTCAATAACAATGACTCACTAATTTGACAATAATAAAGATTAATTCTAATGCGATATGCTCGGCCAGCCGGGGAGGGCTATGAAATGCAGCGTGTGCCACAATAACCTGTAATGCTTAGTTATCCTGAAATAAAATGTCTATTTGCCCACATTATAATCTCCTGCAGAAAGAGGCGTGTTTTCATTATGTTGACATGATGTTTCCTTTGGAGACTCCTTGGGCGAAACAGCAGGCTATTGTTGCCCCCTGCTGGTCACCAAAGGTACACACCAATATTACCCGCCATTCTGAACAAACCGAAGAAAATCACTGCACAGAATGGAGTAAAGTCGGAACAAAAATAAAAAAAAAAGCAGATACATTGCCAACTAGATTAATATTTGAAAGAGGCCAAAACAAAGAATGCAATAGGAAAACACACACTAAAAGAGACAATACTGCTGAATAGCGCAAAGGCAATTTGTACCTCTGAGTCATGCAGAGACATTACAAATCCTCTAACCTTCCAGGAGCCAGACATAATTCCTATTTCATTCCATCGTTTCACATGAAGGCAGCGGTGGAGGCAAAAAAGTGAGAAAGTGTGTGTGTGTGTGTGTGTGTGTGCGTGCGTGCGTGCGTGCGTGCGTGTATATAAATATATATAAATAATGCTCAGGGTCAGGGGCCGGAAATGAACCGGGGACATTGCGGTTATATGGTATGCATCCAAACTACTCCGCAAGCAGGACACTCAGGAAGTTGGTGTTTTTTTTTTCCAGCAGAGCACATCCTGTGGTGGTTTTAACAAAAGCATAGAGATGGCGTCTTTTCCAGAACCGTCTGATTGTCCCCTGACCGAATGAAAAATCCAAATCAACCCCCCCCCCCCCCCCCCCCACACCCCCCCCCCAAAAAAAGGCCCTGAAATGCTGTATATTTTGCAATTGACCAATCAGCCGCGTCAGCTCCAGTTTCCGCGCTTAACGCTAAATGAAGAGGCATGGAATTCAGAGCCGAGACACGTCCCCAGCCACTACTAACGGCGATGTTGATGGTTTCTACTGTACGGCAGGCAATTTCTCAGCCACAACAGGATTATATGGGTTCTGCTGTGACTAGATAATTGAATTAAGGCCAGACCGCAGTGCACTGCATCCAATGATCTCTCCCCCATCAGGGTGATAGAGGGAGAGAAATGAATCACGTTACACTCGGTGAATTGGTGAGCACAACGATGGTGTTAGCCGCCTTTCCGCTTGTAAGACTATTGTGGCCTTTACCAGTAATGGTGGTTGTTTGTCACAACACTTCAGCCAAGTTCAGCCTCATTCACGGACGGGTGACCTTGCGAGTGACCTCTATGCACTTCTCACACTGTAATGTCGTGCGCGGCGCCGGCCGCAAAACGCCTGGAACACGACAGTCGGGTCATAATCTGCGCCGCAACAAGTTGACTAATAGCGTGTGAGCGGGGGGTGGGGAAAAACAAAATACATATGTACATTCAGATATAAACTGACAGTCATGACGGTGAGAGTGCCGCCGCATGTGAGGTATTTTGAGGGGACATGCATCGAAATGCATTGTGCTGGGAATTAACCACCAAAGCCGCATGTTAATCCTGCCCTGACCTTGTGTAGAATGTGGAGGGAATGGTGTCTGTTGGGCTAAAGATAACACTGCTGCCTTTGTGCTGGAGGAGAACAACAGTGCTGATGATGCTGCTTTGTGCCGCTGCTGCTGCCGCTGCTGCTGCGGCGGCCGCCGCCACCGTCGCCCAAGGTCGCATGTGTCCCTTTGTCAGGTAACAAGACCCGACAAGGTAGCCTGTTGTAAGGTACAGACAATCTGGTGTAGCGATTTGTCTTTATAGTGTATATGAATTTCTGGGGTGCTTCTTTAAAATTGCATTTTTTTGACCCTCAATGCACTACAACACAATGCATAACAGTATCAGGCGTGAGTCGACATGCATTCTCATTAAATTAATAATCAGATCACACACCTTTACCGAGGCTGCATAATCCTCCAAATCTGTCCATGTTCAATAATAGAAAAATGTTCAATCTGCACAGGCACAAACATGGTTTTTTCTCCTTTTTTCCCCCCTCCCACGCAGTAATTGTATTCTCTTATCAAAAAAAGGCAAAGTGTTACAAATGTCACACAGAGCAACGGCAAAAAGAAAAACAACAGAAAACAAAACACTCAGTGGTTCCTTTAACCATGGCTCATCTTTCCACCAAATTTCTATGACATAAGTTTGAAATGTTGTGCTAACACGCACAAAAAACAAACAAAACCTTTCTTGACAGATGATACCAAGACTATCAACGTTGTGTTATAAATAAACAGCTAAATCACAATTTATTTGACTTGTGTGAAAATGCATCTTCACACAAAATGTGCACGTTTAATTAATACGATTGTCCAGATTTACACTTTTCCATTAAAAGGTGCATATATGAACGTACAAATAGTTTATGAAATAATGAAAATATTGCTATCGTCGTGTCACAGTTAATGATAGTGTAGGCCATTTTCCGGGGACCGGGCCTCTGGTGCGGACTCAAAGTTTGAAGACACATAATGTGACATAAAGGTCATGGTCTCAATCTGTGGGCCGACAGGATGACTTCGGGTCTCAGGAAATACAGCACTTGCCCCTTAATACCCCTCCATGGGTGACCTCGGTGGCCAGCAGACTGTGGAATGTGCTTATCTTACATAGAACAGATAAGATGTGAATGTGTGGCGGGAGTGACCGTTTGGATACAAAATACACCCGAGTAACACAGTAGTAGAGTGAACAGTGTAGTCACGAGGGGGTCACCACAGAGGCGGAAGTACTAACATCCCCTATTTTATCACGAAAGGAGGCTTTGTTTTCTCTCTTTGTTTTACCCAGTAGGATCTCTTAGGATTTAATATGTTATACAGAAAAAAAAAAGACAACAGATTCTTCCCCTGCATGGCTAAATCTGTAAATCTGAATCTGAATGGTGCGACGAGCTATATTTGCACATTTCCCTTAAGATTTACTTCATGTTGCTATATAAACAAGTGTCCCTCTGGATGAAACAGCTGATCAATCAAAAACAACCGTCCACATTTACGAATCTGTCATAATTATTAATGTTCAAATGTTTTCACAAGGCAAGGATATATAAACATTTGCATACTGTATCCAAGTCAGAAATATTCCATTTGCTTACGAAAAAAAAGTGTTCCTTGAAATCTCAAGAGGAAGAATTCAAACAACTCCCTCTCACGACTATCTTAAATGTGGTGAACCTTTTTTTTTTTTTTTTTTTACCATCTGTACTGAACTTGACACACATTTGCAGATACCATTTGTTCCATATAAAACAAAGGAAATTAGATAATAATTAGTAGTAATCGAGGTTTGCCCTCATGTCAAAGTTAGTCTTCTTGCTGTTTTACTGTCTGTGTTAACCTTCAATGGAACTGCGTTCATTCACGCACAAACATGTTTTGGAGGAAGGATATAGTGTTACTTTTTGGCATTTGTTTGCAATGCGAAGGAGGGAGGGTCTGGATAAACATGACTGGATAAATGAATGAATAGAAATACAACAACAACGACAATGATATTCATAATAATAGTTATCAAAAAAACATTTTAACGCAGTTTTATTATTATTATAATAATATATTATTTAATCTAGTGTCAGGGCTATAGTATGTCGTTAGAAGTGCACTTACAATATCTTTTAGAGATCTCCTACTTGGCCTAAAACACAAGCACATCCAGAGACATATCGTTTGGCACTACTTCAGTAGAAATATGTGGGAGTGTCAAGTTGTGCAGCTCCCAGTCACTGAGGTCTAATTTATGACTTGGCTATTTTGAGCACAGCATACAGTGTCAAGAGGGTAGTATTGGGTATGAATGACCAGCTTAACCCCTATATGGTCCCACATAATTTTACTATGTGTTACACTCGAAAAGCATGTGGTGTTTACTTACAAGGCTTTGTGTTTGTCTTCGGCAAGGATCTGGTCATTAGGCTTCAGTCCAAACCTTTCAGGGGGAAGAAAAAAAAAACAAATAAATAAACAAGAGTTTGGTTAGATTTAGATATCAGTGGAAACAAATCTGCGTCTGCCTACTTGTCAAGGAAATCTTTGTCCACCACTGCTGAAATGTCAAGCAAGGGATTTCCCATCCCAAAAAGGGTGTTTTCACTGTGAGGAGACAAAAGGATATTGTATTATGTACAATGTACAACACCCACTCACAAGACGAAACAAACAACCTGCTGTCACACACGCACACACACACGCACACACGCAAGTGTCTGTTTCCGGTTGACTGAATGATATCTCTGGTGGTTTATTTCACCTGAACTTCTCCCTAGGATCAACATGTGTGCAAACACGTAACATAAATTAACAAATAAAAACTGTACAAATGAAAGGGTTTGAAGGGATGAGATCAGACTTTTTTTCTTTTTTTTTATTATTTATGTTGCGATCACTCCACAGTGGTGGGGAATGTACAACTGTCAAGGATAGAGTTTCTTTTTTCAACATATGGACAAGAGATTTGAAAAAAAAAAGAAGCACAGCAGGCGCTTCAATACACTGGGAAGATCAACATGTTATAGACTGATAAGACACATACATGTGCAGCATGTGCGCCAAAGAGTGAGAGGACACCATGCTTGAGCTCAGGTGTCCAAGAAGGGAAACATATATATTCTGCCTGAATAGTTTCGCCTGCTGCACATTTTCCTTTAGAAATGTAAAGCAACAAGATATCATAGTGGTCAAAGTCTACCCCTGACAAACAGAGTCCTTACAGGTTACCCGACGTTCCTAAAACACAAGACACAGACGTAGATAATATTGCCCACGAGTGAGGTATCTTTCTATATACATAATATTAAATTGTGAGTTGTGTCAAAGAAGACAGAGTCACTGAAGCCTTCCCAACTCCATACACCAGCCTGAAAGCCTGAATTTTCAAATAACGCGGCAAATAACTGACAGCCATGACAACACTACAGTTACCTGAGGAAACACTGGGGGACTTTTCACTCTTACCTTGGAGTTGGCATGATGTCAGAAAACCTAGCGGCAGAACTTAATGATTAAATGACCAACAGCTTCTTCCTCTCTGTCAAAGCAACGTGCTTTTTGACTACAGGAAATGAATCTGCACTTCGACCAACGTTGATTGGTTGCTAGAGAGAGCAGGCTTCTCGGCATCTGATTGGCTGCACATGTTCCAACTAGTGTAAAGCTTTTCATGCTGTGTTTGCGGCGACTGGGAAAGAAGGTAAAAGCTGTGTTCAACGCCAATCCTAGAAATCAAGTTGTGAAATAATGAATTTTTTATAAACCTATATAGGTTAAATTGCATTCTATTCGACAACTTTAGTTTTATTGTCAATATTTAGTTTATGACGTATCTTGTGTGACTTAGTTGAATAAAGACATTGAACAAACTTTAAAATAATTGTAAAATTAAGACTTATGGGAATGTGTCAGTGTAAACCAGGCTATACAATCTATCTACAATAAATCCTGTATTCCACTGTACTCACTCCAAATGATTATTCCTCAAGTCAAGTGAACGCAGCACCTTTCACTTCACATTATGCTTATAGAAAGCTACAGTTTTCAGCTGCCTGTCAGCACCGTGAACGTCACACAGATAATGTCCCTGCTTCATAAAAGAGTCAACGTGAAACTGATTATATGTTTAAACTGCAATAATGCTCATGTCTACCAAATAAAAAACGGGTCATTTATTTGATCTGCACGTGTTTTAATAAAACACGTGTATTCCACGCTTTAAGTTATAGGAATAAGTTTGTCTTACACCTGTCACGTCTGCTCATTTAAGTAATTTAGAAACCCTCTCATTGTTTTAATGCAAGGGATTGTTTAAATGGAGGATACACACACCACGCATGTGGACTTACATGTAAGGACGAGTCATGTGACGAAACACCCAGCCTCTCCTGCAGGCTGCGGTTAGCATGTGTCACATTAGGATACGTTGAGAGTTGATGTGACATTCATAGGTTCGTCTCCCCGGCACCTCCTCGGACACGCACAATGTACACAACGAAAACAAGGCAGCTCCGCAGTGGCATGGGAAGCTAACTAATCGCGGCGGCTAACTACACACCGCGACACACAGCTCGTTTACCTTAACGCCGTTTTCATCCCTGTCGACATGTTCGGTTCCTCCTCGCGACAAATGCGGCTGTTTCTCCCCGGCAGCCAGGCAGCGGGTGTGTGGATGCTGTGGAGGCCGAGGAGACGAGTGGAGAGAGGCTGCGGCGGCGTCCCTCCACACAGATGATGATGATGATGATGATGGTGGTGGTGGTGGTGGTGATGGAGAAACTGGTCTGAGAGAGAAGATGAATGATCGTGTCCCGATCCGATTTGACTAGTTGTGGTGAAGTAACAGACAGTGGCGAAGGAGTTTCAAGAATGGATTTATCCTATGCACAACAATTACAGGGCGCAGTGGATGGCAATGACATTTTTATGTCTCAGCCTCCTCTACAGTGCAAAAAAAACAGTGCTCATAAAAAAAAGTAACAAGCACGGCAGTAACACAGTATATAACACGTTCAAACAGAAACGCTTTGATTAAAATAAAATAAGTACGCTTATTTTCACATGACATACAGTTGTCTCATGTCATCACTTTACCTGTGACAAACCATATTAAGTTCAACTTTGCATGCAACAAGGGAACACAAAACAAATGTCCTGTTTAGTGTGTCAGGCTGCAGAGTTAATAACTCCCTATGTGAGTTAAAACTCGCAGGGTGTTCCTCACAGAAAGCATCTAAACGACCTTCTGGTGGTCAAAGATAGGAACTACATGAAATAGTAGAAGTAGCGCTAGTGCACATAAAGGCTTACCAACACTTCCGGTGAAAAATTTCAAAACACAAGTTCAACGGACATTTTTGAAACTTCCCGCCGGAAGTGCTGGTAAGCTTTTAAATTTGCACTAGCGCTACTTTTACTATGTCACGTAGTTCCTATCTTTGTCCGCCAGAGGGTCGTTTAGCTGCGTTTTGTAAAGAACACCCTGTGAGTTTGAACTCACATGGTTATAATCAGAGACACACCGTCTCCTGTCACTCGTCTGACTGAGTAACGTAACCAAAAAGTTATCTGGTTATAATGTCTGACTTTATACATTTTGACGTTATTTTCCTTTTTTTTTTCAAAAACGTGATTTAGAACGAGCGAATTGAACACGACATCAGTATAAAGTGCATGTTTCATGAAACACAGTGCAAAACTTGTATTATTAGTTTATTTTTTTATCCCAAAATCTGAAGCACTTTAATTTATCTTATACACCAGACCCAGAGTCGCCAGTAGTCATTTATTAGATAACTCGTATGTTTGGTAAATTTGCATAACTAAAGGACATAAGCCTTGTGACCCTTTTCAATAACCCAGTATGAATTGTCAGTGTTACATGAAACATTGTCATACACTAAAAATGATCTGATATTTGTTACTCATGTTAGCGACATTAAAAATAATCACACTTTAAAAGAAAAAAAAGTTGTTCAAATCTTTTTTTATTGATTGAGAGGGCAGGAACATAAGGCAGTGATTTGCTGCATCCACGATCAGAAGATAATAAAAAATACTATCACATATTTTGTCATTATAACAAGATATTCTTCACGTTATCAGGAAATACTTTCTTATTGTTGTATTCAAAAAAAAAGAAAGAAAGAAAGTTCCTTCAATGTTTTTCCATGAAGTATTTCGAACCATAGCAACCAATCACCGCGGTGTTATACAGTATCACAAAACGTTCTCGTTATTTCACATGTCACAAACCCTGCCCATATCAATTTTGCACGTTGCGTTTTGTGAAGTAACGTGTGTGTGTGTGTGTGTGTTTTAGGATAGGAAAACAAAGCGCTATGCATTGCTGTTGGCAGAGGCGGCCTGAAGCGCAAGCAAAGGAAGTGCCCTGCACCAGCCTGTTTAATTCATGTAATCCCAAAGCAACACGTGGAACTTTGGAACCGTGTGAACGCAAGCTTCCAAGTAGCTGTAGCTGCGCTAGAAAGGGTGGCTATTTCTTGAATTAGCTTATCTGGGTAATTAGCCCTTTTACTCATTTGCCAACCAGTGGAAAAACAGCGTTTCCTTACCTAACCTATAAAGGCCAGGGCAGACTTTCTTTGGCAGAGATAACCATTGTTGCGATTTAGAAAAGGCGAAATAAGGAACAGTGTTTGTCTTTCACGTGACAATAAAGCATAGTGTAAACAGACATGATACCACCGGACATGTTTAGTGTGTGCTGAGACTAGGCCTACGCTGCACTCGTAACAACTCCTGAAGATAATGTGCTTTCCCGGGCGACATTATCCCAACATTATCAGTACAAAGATATAAAAATGCCTCTTGAGAAAAAAAAAACAAATCTCAGATCGAAACTGTGGCTCGTGTCTCGAAGAGGCCAAAAGCGCTCCACCGTACGTCATGTGTGAAATCCAACCTCGAATCAAAATATATATATTCCCGGGACTTGTCGAAATGACATTTTAACACAGTTTTTACACACTTTAGAAAAAAAAAACAAAAAAACAAAAAAACCCCAGAGGTCACACCGATAGTCCCCTTCTTTACATTCTACTCGAACAGCAACTGGTACAGACAGGACGTGGGACGAATACAGAAACCCATAGGAGAGGGGAAGGGCACATAGCTCTGATAAACGTATACATCTGTCCATTCGGCGCTCCTCTTTGGCAGCTGGACGCGACCAGCCCGAGGCGGAGGACCGGTGGCCCTCCTTTTTACTGGTACCAGGGGGTCTTCCTGATCCAGTGAAGGGTGAAACCCGCGTCTGTCCGGATCTTAATGGAAGCGGCCTCCGCCTCCCTGACGGTCTCCTTCACAGACTGCATCAGGTTCTGAGCATTGTGGACCAACATCTCGGTCGCCTGTGGCGAAAAAAGAAAAATCCGCGATGAGCGAGGCGGGTTTTAGGAGGGGGGGGGGGGGGAATAGGGGGGGGGGGGGGGGGGGAATAGCGGTGAGTCTTGCGATGCCGCTCACCTGCTCGGACTCCTCTTCGCTGATGTTGGTGCGCCCCAGCATGGTGGCCTTGACCGTGGACAGGATTTTGAGCTGGGTGCTGATGGTGGGAATGCGCTCGCATACCTGAAATGAGATCGGAAGGTCGGCGGAAGGGAGGGCAGGGGAGGGGAGAGGGTGGGGGCGGGGGGATTTTGATTACAAAACCGGGGAAGCCTCGTGTTTCCACGGTGCAAAGCCTCTAAAGCTGCGTTTTGACGGACGGACTCACCTGGAGCAGGTTGGTCCGGATGCGTTTGTCGGTGCACTGCTTGGCCACCTCCTTGGCCAGCCGCGTGACTTCGTCAGAGGCCTTGGCGATGTCCTTGGCGCACTGGATGAGGGCGCGCTTGTTCCCGCTGCCTCCGCGCACCAGGCGCGACATCTCCGCCATGAGCAGGGCCATTCGCTTGGCCGCTCCGATGATGTCATTTCCCTGCGAGGCACGACGGGAGCACGGTGAGCACCGCGGCCCGATGTCCCCCCCCCCCTACCCCAAAGCAAAAAAAGGCCGGCTACCGAGTTGACTCACCTTGCTGGACCATTTGCGGGCTTCATCGTGGAGCTGCCGGGCGGCCACCATCATGGGCTCGTTCACTATGTCCCCGGCCTTCGCCTCGGGGAACTCCTCATCCTTCTCCTCCGGAGGGGGAGGCCGGGGCGGAGGAACCTCGCCCTCCGGGAGGGGGGGCTTGGGGGGCGCTGCTTCATCGTTAAGCTGCGAGAATGAGAATCCGCAACAATTACACGTTTGGCAGTCTATGCACACTCAGTCATTTTCAACCCCATACACGGATAATGCCAAAACCTATTATATTTAAATAAATCCTAAGGGATCTGATGGCATACACTGAGCTGTTCCAGTTCAGGAGGTGGTGGTGGGAAGTCTGGCTCCTGCGGCAGGAAGGCCTCCCTGACCTTTGCCACAGCGTCAAGAATCTTATAACCCGAGTCCAGGAAGCCCTTCTGAAGACCTGCGGGTCAAAACAAGCACATGCCAACACTACATCAGAATGTCTCCGATAAATATAAGTAGAAGGTCCATTATTAGTTACTCACTGGGATCCTGAATATTTCCCGCCACCGCCTTAGCATCCATCACCATGGGGGAAATTGTCTGGCTCAGTTGATCGGACGCGGCCTTCACCACCTCCCTGAATTTTGGGTCCTCGGAGTTCTCCACCTCTCTCTTCGCCACCAGCAGGATGCGGTTGGCTCGGCGGGCGATGCTGGTGGCGCCGGCGACCAGCATCTGAGGTTGGTGGTTGCCCATGGCCACGCGGCACTTATCCAGGTCCTTCTTGATGGCCTCCTCCGAGGCATCCAGCAGGGACTTGGTGTCGATGGCCTCGTCCACCAGACCTGAACATCCGCAACGGGTTAGTACGGGGGATTTATTAAAGGGGCCGTTTCAAAGCGGCATTAAATTGTCGCCGTGGTGCCGAACCTGTCATTTTCTCCACGTTGTCAATCCACTGATTCTTCATGGTTTCAAAATGTTCATACGCGGCCTGGTTGCCGGGGTTTCTCAGCAGGATACGGGCAGCAGAAACCACCTAAAAGAACAATCGCAGAGACAACGGCTCCAGACTCGGCACGGGAAGCAAGGAACAAAACGCACACGGACGCAGCAGAAACACACGACGTACTTGGGGCGTTAAGTCTCTGGTTGACTTGACGGCAGCCTGGATCCCCTCCACCGTGCTCTTGTTGGCCGTTCCCACGGCAGCGGCCTTCTCTGCCGTGGTGCCGAGCTTATTGGCGTGGTTCATGAAGTGGGCGGCCCTGTCATCGAAGACCTACACGCCGCCAGATAAAACAATTATCCAGTCATTGAATAATAATAATAATAATAATAATAATAATAATAATAATAATAATAATAATAATAATAATAATAATAAAAACACCCCCCCCCCCCCACACCAGTAAACCTAACAACCGCTCATGGACCACCGAACCTCATCTCTGTTGGGCGCGTCCAGAGGGGCGGTAGCAGCCACCGCCAGCAGCTTGATGGGCGTGGTGGTGTCACTGAAGATGTCCGACACCTCCTGGGTCATCGCCTCTTGCATCTTTCCCTTCAGGTCCTGGGGAGGGGGAAAAACAGAGGTGACGACTGGTCGGCACACGCGGGGTGACTCGCCGACCATGGTAATACATTAGTTCTTAGGGATCTGCAATAACTTCGGATCAGTTACGCGATAAAATAAAGATAATAATGATAAAAGTCGGTTTTGATTGTTTTTTGTGAGTGTGCTTTGTATCTTGTCTTAATAACTAAATGCTGTCTCCCATATATTTGTTCACTTTCACTTGACCACCTCCGAATCGGTTTTCGAACATGGACACGGTTGCGGTCACCGCTCGGTGACCAGCAGAGGGGGCTGTTTGTCCGTCTGAATCCTGGCAGTGAAACAACAGGTCTGAGCGGGAGTGGAGAGTGTGCCGCGAGCGCTTCTTACTTTCAGGGCCTCCTGGAGCTGCTGGGCCACCGCTCGCGCCTGAGGGGAGTCCCCTTCGCCGCGGGCAGCCAGGTCGGCCAGCTGCGCCATGAGCTGCTCCACCTGCTCACATTTACCCAGCAGCTCCTGTCTGTACGGCCCCGGCAGAGCGTTGGCCAGCCTGCGGCCCTCCGCCACCAGGCCGCGGATGGCCGCCTGGCCTGCAAACACACATCAGAGGCGGTTTAGTATTAGCTCGTACTAAATATGACCATCCAGCCAGTTCTCTTTTTGCCCGTACCACAGATCCTCACAGGGCCAACTGCAGCCAAAAAAAAAAGAAAGAAAGATAGAGAGAGAGAGACAAGGACGTCGGTGAGGACGGTCTGATTTACCGACGCCGCTGTCATCCACTGTGGGGTTGTCAATCCAGCGCTGCGCCTGCTCAATCTTCCCCTCCAAGTGGACAGCCGCCTTGGCGGGCCTGCTGTTGGCCACGGCTTTGTTGGTCTTGGATTGCAGGTTCTGCAGGGCCGTGGCAATCTGCTTGGCCAAAGCTCTGGCCTCATGAGAGTCACCTTTACCCCTGTGAGGAAAAGGAAAAGTCTTGGGGTGATGCTTTGTCACCAGCTGAAGTCAGACACATGGCGAATGGACAGCAATAAATAACCATTCACCGATCCGACTGCCTCATGTCGAGTAGTGGATCTGAGAGGGTGCGGAGATGAGCACTTTTTGTAGTTTGAGGTGAGGATGGGAATTCAAGAGTCTAACATTTCATTTTCACAGGTTATAATAGCGGAAACATGGAAGAGATCCAATATATTCCTCATTCAAGGGAAGAGTAATAGAGTAACAATACAGAATGCAGACGGGAAGTGCTGGCGAGACCGGCGACGATCAGACGCGGGGTCCTCTTTTCGAAATTTAGTTACTCACTGTCTCCTGAGATCAGAGAGCTTGGCGGACATGGCGGCGATCTCGCCGATAGACCGCAAAATGTCCTCCCTCTCTTTGGGATCCTCGCTCATGTCCGCGATCTTCTTGGCCTCGGTGAGCAGGGCCCTGATGTTCTCCTCTCCCTCCGGGCCGGCGTTGGGGTCGGCGAGCCAGTTCTGAAAGGCAAAGAAGGCACCGTGGGGGAAAACGTCGCACTTCTCGCAGGTTAGAAGACAACGACGCGTTGCCTGATGACCAGCAGCGGATGGCTCACTTGCGCGGCATCGATCCTCTTGGCGATGGCCTGCTTGGAGTTAGTCATGGCTTCCAGCTTGCGAGCCGCGTTCTCCACCTTGCCAGTAAGCACGTCGAGGCCTTGGGAAACCTGCTGGGCCTTCTGCATGGCGGCCGGGGACGTCCCCTGACCTCTGGGGGGGGCAAAAACAACATATTTTTTTCATCCCTTTCCATTTTGAGGCAAGGCACGCGCACGGTTATTTCCTGATCCTCGAATTTGTTAACGCCAAAGCTGAAGTGTTATCTCCTTGTATTTCCAGACGGGCCTCTCTCTGTGTTCAGAGGAGTCCCACAGCCAAGGGGTTTAAGTAGATTATAGATTAATACCAGACCGCTGCTTTTAATTTGACATAACTCGGGGTCCCTGGTGACGTTCAAACCTCACAGCGTTAGGATATCACTTTAAGCCACCATAACACGCTTTCTTCCGAACACCCGCTGCCACGTATGGACGGGAAGCGTGACTACCCCTCAAACATCAATCATACAGTGACGGAGCACGAGGCTGCCGGGTGAAAGCGAGAGTTTTTTTTTGGGGGGGGGTAGGCTCTACCTGGCCCTCATCTCGGACACCTGGTCCGTCATCTGGCCCAGGGTCTTGGCCGTGCCCAGGATATCCCGCCGCTCCTTGCCGGCACACAGCTCGCCGACTTTCCCGGCCTCGTCGAGGATCTGTCGAATGGCCTGCTCCCCGTGGTCCCCTTGAAGCACAGGACACGCGCAGAGTTAGACGCGCCAATGAAAGGTCACCAAATTCCACGGCCGAGGACGTGATCCGCGGCGAAATAGATACAGGTTCTGGTAGAGGGGGCAAGGTTTATTACCTGGTTGAGCGTGTGGATCCCTCAGCCAGTTCTTAGCCTGAGCCATCTTTGAGTCGATGAGACCCAGAGCCCTCTTCATGGCCTCGGTGTCCTTTGGGTGAATGAGTAGACACGTTAAATGACTTGAGGTGACTGGGTGGAGCCAAAGAAAACTCACAAAGTTGTCGCTCGACCCCCCCCCCCCCTTGGTTGTACCGTGCGACCCGATCTCTCTAGAAATCATGACGTGACGACCAGCGACGCAAGAATGTCATGTTGAGGGGTTAAAGTCAAGTTAACGTTCCCATTAAACAAGCTGTCAAACGATCACATTTCCAAAAATTGGCAATCAAGTCATGACTCGAAGCAACCGACATAGGTTGGCCCGCTCACTGGTGCAGAATCGAATCCAAGTAGCGCATGCAGTTTCCGTCATTCCTCTTTCCAAATGTCATTATTGAGCATGTCGTGTTATAAAAGCCAAAAATTAAGTCTCCGTTGTATCTCAATCCGACCGAACGGAAATACAACCAAGCTGTCCCAGCAGCGCGCGACTTGACAATGAGGGCGCTCATTTTCCAAGTGGAGAAAAAACAAACCAAACAAAGCCAAGTCCTGCGGGACATGGAGTAAAGCGGACGAGTGAGTCTTGAGCTTGTTTTTTTTCCCCATGGCACGATCACAGGAATTTAGAAAAAACAAGTTCGAGCTGTTCCGAATTCGACATGAATCTTCATCACACAGGCCGGCAAGAGATTCGCGCCGAAACAACGGCACACTCCTCATATCATATTCATCAGAGAACACGGGTGGGGACCCGGGGGGGGGGATGGGGGGGGCATATTTGCGTTGTCAAAATGAAAGTGAACTAAAAGCACATCAGTTTGCATTGCTGGGTGCGAGCAACAGAGCGGGAAAAGGGGGCAAATCAAAACAGGAAGTAGAAAGGTGTCGCGCTGCGTCACCAGAGCAGCGTGGGTGTATTCGTTTACTGTTTGGCCTTGTCCAGACTGCCGGTCTGTTAGTAACCCTATACGGCATGGACGAGTGGGGGAAAAAAAAAAAAGCCGGTGAGTGGAAGCGAATGTTGGACAGATTGAGGGATCTTTGCGTTTCAGAATAAAAGCGAACACGCATCAATTACAGCGCCTCATCCAACACAGAGAATGAGACGGCTAAACAAGCCAGACACGGTGTGGTTCATGACATTAGCAATGTGAGTAAGCCTTAAAGAGGGCTTTTTTTTTTTTTTTAGAGCACACATGACATTTTAATTTGTAAGCACACCCTTTTGATAAAAAAAAAAATATATATATATATATATATATATATATATATATATGTATGCCATTCATACAAACAAATCCACATCCGATTTTCTCCGTGTCCTCCTCCCATGGCTGTACAGGAGAAACCTGATCATGGTCGAGAGAGATGAAAAGCTAAAAGATTTCTCATGAGGACACCCAGCTCAATAGCGCATGAGTCAGTCAATCGATAACCGGACAGGCTGAGGACGCGCATGCGCTGGGGTTTAAATGACATAGGAGGAGGACACGCCGAGTCCTCTCGTGACGCAAACCAAACCCAGAAACGGAAGGAAACGCGACGTAAGGCAAACATTTCGGCGATCGCGCACAAGTCTGTTCGCGCAGACCAACCCAATATCTCTGTATAGTATCACAGCGTTCAAGACTGCGCATTTAACCTATTGATAGTCATCGGTTGAACCGCACTACAGTCGTGCGTCTAAAAAGCACACAATGGCACCACAAAGCACAAGACAGCACACACATCTGTCAGACATGCCGCTGTGCAAACGGGAGAGGGGGCGAGAGACGCGAGGCCTTACCTTCTACAGGGGTTGAAGTGAGAAATAAACAGTGAAAAGAAAGGAAGAGCGACATAAATACAAATGTTTTGAACCGCACATACCAACCGAGAACAACACAAAAGTGGAGACAAAGAAAAGTAGAAAAAAAAGGCACGAGAGAGCCATTTAGATAACGAGGGGGAGTCGCCCTAAACGTTGATGTTATTAAGGCTTTGCAACTCAATTTGTATTTTGATGAAAATTGGAAAAAAATTGTTAAATCGTTCCAGCGGTTGAAATCGAGCTATGGTCTTCTGCCCAGCTGTGTCAGCGTTGACAGAGGTGTGCCACAGGAATTCATTCCAGGACCAAAGATAATTCCTTGAATAAAAAAGTATCTTTATGGATCTTTTGATAAATACCTTCATTTCTGTCCAGCTGTGCTTCACCAAACATTAGTCAACTGAAAGGCAAAACTGTTACATTTTATAAGTCTAAGGCATATTTTTGATGTTAATTCATCATTAATACGTACTCGTATGTATGCTTCAACCTTTAAAGCTTTCGATGCAGTCTATTGTTCCAGCCTCAAGTTTATTGCCTATATGTTTTCTTTTGTTTTTTTTAAACTATGGCAAAAAATGCTCCAAATCTATTGTTTACATACACTGAAATATCGGTGCAACCTAGTTCAAGAGAGCTTGCCGCGAATGGACCTGTTCAAATAAAGTATGGAGTAATTTGAAGTATTGGAAGGGGAAACAAGCAGAGCGTGCAGAGAAGACAAAAAACTTAAAAGAAAAGGTCAAAGATTAACCGGCTACATGGGGACAGAGTGAAACGAGGCTCCTTTAATCACTGTATGCAAGCCTAAAATATAGCAAAAGCATTTGACTCACACCTTGAAATGAGTACATAAGATGAAAGGGAAGGCCTTGTTAGGAAAGGTATAAAAATACCCAAAACATCCGGGGCATAACATCCCCGGATGACCTCTCCGTTCTCCAGCCTCTTGCCAAAAGGCATATGGTGAGTGGGATGTATTACATAATACGTGGTCTTTCCGCACGTACCTTGTTGGCCCAGGCGTCCTCGTCCCAGGACGTGAGCTGCAGCACTCTGATGATCTCCACTATCTCGGCGCTCATCTTCTCGAAAGTGAAGTTGCGGTTCTTCAAGGCCTCCTCCACGCCCTGGCTCTTGGACGTCTTGGTTGTCACAAATATTTTGATACCTGGAAAACCAAACGG
>JAFBJU010000421.1:292696-317086 GCA_016785305.1 Colistium nudipinnis
TGGAATTAAAGAACAAACGCCAATTAAAAAAGGAAAAAAACGAGAAAAAAAAAAGCATCTCCAAACAAAAGCGATTATGCAAACAGGCACATTCCAACCTCCACACGGGTCTGCTGCCCGCTCACTGAGAGCCAGAGAGGATAAGCAGAATGGACCTGACGTATCTCACACCAGGCAGGAGTCCATTCTGAAGGAGTGTTTGTGTGAGGCATGTGGCCAGATTCACGTACTTCTAAATTTATCTACTCCCCCCCCCCCCCCCCCCCCCCCCCCCCCCCCCCCCCCCCCCCCCCCCCCCCCCCCCCGTCCCCTAGATAAACATTACCGCTCCCGAGAGGAGAGCAGGAGTGTATATTGTCCTGACCGGAAAGGCTCGGGGCAGGAGTCCTCTGGCGCGCTCCGGTGTCCATTAAAACGATATTAAAGCCCTTTCTGCCCGGCTAATGCTCAATGAAAATCAATCTCTACATCTATACATCCGCTGTGCTCCGGCTATTTCTCAGCCCCTGTCGCCAGCCACGAGTCGGTGTCAGTCAGTCTTCCGCACTATTCCCGTAACCTTCACTGGTAACACAGGAATAAATACAAAAGTTGGCTTTTACCCACTGACCACACACTTAATGCACTGGAGAGAGCACGCCGAGGGATGGGAATTCAATCCTTCCACAATTCGGGAGTCTCGACAAACACACCATCGTGAAGGCGCATATGTTTTTGAAGTTGGGGGGCAAAACCACGTCCCGCAAAGTGTAGGAAATAGCTAAAGCGGACGAGGTGTGCCGGGATACACTGAACCTCTGAAACAGATTATAACCAGCAGTCCCCGAGTCCGTATTCCCTTTCCGCGTAACAGATTCGGCCTTTTGATCTCCTTGTTCCGCCATCGGCCGGTATCCAGACTTGACAAAGGAGAAGAATGAGCGAATGAATACCTCTGCCTCATCAAAGGTCAGGAGCAAGTCAGAGGTCCCAGAGAGGATGCCCCGGGAGCCATCGATGAGGTAATCCCGAGCAGGAACGGAGTACGGGTCGGCTTTCAGCATGGACGCCGCCTGCACCAGCTTGGTGCACGCATTCTCCACCCTGCGGGAAAAGCAGAAGAGGATCGATTTGAGGACCAGTCCAAAAAAAATAAAAATAAATAAACGATCCTCAGGATAAGTCATGCTGATGATACAGAGCCAGATCAGAAAAGCCAGATGGACATTACGCATTCAAACGGCAAAATGCCTGAAGCAATTACAGTAACTACTGCATAAAAAAGAATTTGTTTCTTTTCATCACCATCTCTGCACATTATAAGCAAATATTAACGTGAAAGCTGATTTCCTATAACCGGAGTTAGAATCGGGACTTAGGAAGGGAGGATCCGCAACTATATTGGTACACGTTGCAGTTCTACACTTGCTTATGTACGGACTTCAAATCAATGAATCAGGTTAGATTTAGACGATAATTGATGTATGTATGAAGCCCAAAATAAACATGTCAAACTTTCAAAAGTAAAGGCATAAGAAAAAGGATAATTTCACAATGTGTATAGTGCTTGTTCTTGACTTTGACTTCTTTAGATATTTTTTCCAGAACCCGAATCTCCCAAAATGCGACTGAAAAGCAAAAAAGGAAATCTACACAGCGGACCCTGACTTCTGATGAAATTGGGTAAAAAAGAAATTTAAAAAAATGCCTGAATGCACATATGCAGCATGAGGATGTGTGTAGAACTCGTCACGGAGAATTTAACTTGTTCTCACTGTTTGCAGAGTCGGACCTCAGCATGCGGAGGCAGCGGCCGCGGTTTTAAGTCCAGCCTCCCGCAGAACTATGAAGGACGGCCCCCGAGGTGCGACGCGCTCGGTGAACTGCAGGGCAACAGAAACTGCAGGCTCAGGCCTCTGACAATGCGTCACGCATGCCACCTGCATAGCATCATTGCCGCGGCCATATCCGACAAAGGAGTGGCAACAAGCCAGGGACCCGGCGCACGCTCCGATTCCCACGACGTCCTACTTTTGCCTAGATGCCAAATGTTGCTACAGTAACTTGGGGAAACTTAAGACTTCGCCAAAAGGAGGGGGTGGGTGCGGGGGGGGGACCAAAGGGAGCTCATTTCCTGTTTCCTCTTCTGGAGTAGAAAAGTGTCCTAGGCAAAAAGCCTACGCCAGGCATGGGTGGCATGGGGCGTTTTTTTTTTTTTTTTTTCCCCTCGCAGAGCCAGCCAACAGTGTCCTTCGCCGTGCACTATAGCGAGAAGCAGCCATGCAACCACCGGAGCCCGGCAGACACTATATTTAGTTGAGGAGGCGCATTCCAGCACTTGTGCTGATGGATGACGACAGGGTGACGATTTGACTTTGAGGCGCCAAATGTGTCGAGCCCGACGACCTGTGCCTGCCAATGCATTTCATCCCTGACCTTGGGGGGGGGGGGGGGGGGGTCCCCCAGGACCCGCCTCTCCCTCCCTCCCTCCGATGTACTCTCCCATGTAATGACGATCGGTGAAAGACTGATGGGGGGGGGGTACACAGCAGCTGGGCGAAAGTTAATGATTTATGATGATGCGGATTCAGCAGGGGAAATAAACCCACATATGGCATATGTGCACCTCTCCGCTCCTAAATCAGAATAAACTGAATTTTTGCGCGAGAAATGACCCGATTCAACAGAAACAAAAAGCAGCAGCAGCAGCCAGTGGCTCTCATGTGCGTGGAGTTGTTCAGTATGGGTTTGTGGGCCTTCTTCTGGAAGGAAAAGGAGCTACTCCCTAGGCAAAAAAAAAAAAAGATCTACATTACACCAGGGCAATGCTCCGGGGCACTCAACATGCCACGTCTGACCTTTGCTTGGGCTCAACCAGCCTCGACTGCAACAGATAAAGAGAGAAAGAGAGCCAAAGAGAGACTAGCGGGTATCCATATGCATGTACAGAGAGGATCACGTCACGTAAAAAAAACACACACATCTGAGATGTAGGTCATTGAATGGGTTTGAGGGGTTGCTTACTTGCTAAAAGCCGGTGCCATGTCCCTTTTCATGATCTGGTCCTCAGTGGTTTGTACGGTCTCCCTCCCCACCTGGAAAACACAAACATACCAAAAATCAGTAGGTTGAATTTCGTGTTTCGTGGGTCGCAGGAAACTGTGGTCACACACCAGGACGTGCCATGTGCGGTGTGAGTCGCGAGCTATGCAACAGTCAAAGCGTTGTTCCAAATCAGTGCGCGACTTTATACCGGATGGAAACGGCGATGACGTTTCAAACGTGATCTCGTGCCTCTCACTCAACAAAGGAATACATGCATTCATTTCTTTATATCGTTGAATGGAATAACTTCCAAAGCTCAGCTCTCCTCTGATTCTTTTGACAACAGCAACACAGAACATGGACCTGGATTTGGTGGAGGACGTGGCCTCTGATTATCTTCCCATCTCATAAAAGGTGGCTAAAGTTACAGGTTTACCGAGGCAGCGAAATGACCAAACCTGTTTATTACATGTCCTTTAGGTGATGTTGCTTTTTAATAAGAGGATGACTCATGTACTTCCGCTATAAATGACGAGCCAGTCAGTTACGGCATCATCTTCTGCAACTGGCACACATCCTCAGCCCCGATGACTAACTCATCGGTCATGAGGCCCCTGCATCGTTGCATTGTTTTGGATTGATTACAAAGTTTGTATCCAACCTGAGCACACATGTTTGTATATCAACAGCATGTGCATGATTGTTACCACAGCCCCCCCCCCGCCCCTCCCGCGAGAGTGTGTTCATCATTAACCGTGCAGTTTTCCAGGAGGACGTCCCCCGTTACTGGTCCAGTGAACCAATAATTCAACAAGGCAGCTGTCCGGGGGGGGGGGGGGGTTATAACGTGTAAAGCAGCTGTATGCCTCCGCTCCTTCAAGTGCCAAAATGACTCACCTCCCCCCACTATGACCTCAGCTCCGTGAGGAGACCCAATTCGCCCCGTGTCAAGCTGACACATCACACGTGTTCACACTGCGACGTGGATGCCACTGGCTGCGTTAAATGAGCTGCATCACTCCTCAATGAGATGATTTTTTTTTATTATTATTATTATTATTATTATTTACATTTCGTGTTATCATTCTTACGGTTACAGCAAATAAAAATAAAATTCATGGTTTGTAATGGGCCCAACTCTGATACACAATCAAAATATAATAATCAAGAGGCCTTGCAGTGTATGATTCTTTTGAAGCGCATAGCATTGGGAGTTATTGAGGAGTTAGTCTTGACGCTACGGTGCAGAGAGCCCGCCAACATGTCAAACTACAGGCAGTGCCGGCACCATTCCACATGGTTGACGTGGAGGCTGAAATGGAGCAGAGACACAACACACATCTCTTCACTCTCTTTTCACTGGACCGGAGGGACTCTTGGAGGGTTATAAATTGGGGGCCAAAGGTTGTGCTAAACTAAAACTGAACCTTAGCAGAGGCCGTCCATCTCGGGGGTACGAGATGGACGTCGTCCCCCCCCCGGTCCCGATCGGCACGAGAAACCCAGAAGGTCAAACACCGTCTGGCCTAGGACAAGCAGTTCACATACTTGTGCCCCATATGTTGCAGACTTGGCTGCTCAAAAATCATGAACCTCTTGCCTGTATTTCGCCAGACATTATAAGAACTCATCTGGGCCAAGACAACTGGGAGTGCAAATTGCAGCAGCAACAAAAAGAACGCCTGCCAAATAATGTATCCCCACAGAGTTGATACATAGTCATGAAAAAAAAGTGTGGGGCTTTTAAAATTTTAAATGAAAGACACATCTCACACTTCATTTGAATTGGTCTGTTGAGGGGTACCTCTGGACTCCGGTAGCTTGTGACGTTGCCGTATTATTGAAAGCTTTATAAACGTAATCTCGTACGATTTGTCCGAATATGCCTTTTAGGTACTGAAATGCAGTTCTGATAAAAAAAAAAGAGAGAAAAAAAACCCACTGCAAAACCCACTGCACTTGCTTTTGTAATCCCACAACCGACGGGACAACACCAAGCTTCACCTAACGTCAATTCAAGTTCAGACATGACCTAAACTGAACAGAGAGAGAGAGAGAGAAGAAAGATTGACAAACCAAAGGCGAACGGATGCCAACAGTGAGTGCAAGCTGAATTTAACAGGCACTGAGTCATATTCTCCCCCAATGCATCATGCAGGAGAGTCTAAAATGGAGCCGAGGTTCCCGATGCATTTTTTCCAACACGGCATCACTATCTTCCCTTTCCTGCCTCTGGAGCCTCTTCCTGCTGTCTGAAGTTAAAAAAAAAAAAAAAAAAGTCCGCAGCCAGACAGCGATCCAAACAATTCACTGCAAAAATAGAACGGGGACACCGAGTTTATAATGGTTGTTGTCGAGCAGTTTGTGCCGCCTGGCCATCTTCCATGTTTTTGAGCATCTGCCGTGATTATTTGAACGTGGAAGCTGGAAAATGAGCCAAACAGAACAATCTACAATCTGGAACAAATGTGTCTTTCTTTGATAATTGACAGTACAGAGAGAGAGAGAGAGCGAGAGAGAGTAAGGGTAGAGAGTAAGTGATGACGCGAGCCCATGCACTTTTGCTCATTTCTAATTAGAGCCGAGACTCACTAACCACAAGTGCCAAAACACAATTATCTAGTTCCTTGAATAGATGCGAGCAAACCGCTTAAAAGTAAGCAAAGTCATTATTTGTTCAGTGCCATCTTGTTCTATTCTTATTTCATTTTTTCATTCCACGCTACCAGCTGAGGGTTTCAATCGCTATTTCGATCTTACGTGGAAACACTGACGCTGCTTTTGCCGTCCAAGAGAGCTGTGTGGAGAGCCTGTGTCGTGGAGTGGCTTGATAAAGTGGCCGCTGCTGGAGAACAGACGGGGCTTTGTGGACAGCGGGGCCATCGCTCTGCTGGGGGATAAAGAGAGGCCACTCTGAAAGCCAAAAGGCTGCCAAGACACAGTCCGCCTTTCACATGCCGTAGTAGCGGCAGTTTTTACACAATGCCGCGTTAGTCGCGGTGACCGCAGAGACGCATGATGGCAAAGTTCTGGCAAGCGCAGCCCCTGCTGCCCTTAGCAATGGCTTACTTGTCTAACTCTATAGTATTCTGCACACAGATGAATTTCCTCTTGGCGGAACTCGCAAACCGATAGTCACTCGGAGTGACGGCGCGCCGCACTGCGGCGAGACGTGCAATCCGAGGGTACCGCACCCCAGCTTCGGCGAGTGCCGCGTTCCCGGATACCGAATGGCCTCCGACTAACCATGACTCGGAGGGGCCAACCAGGAGGTCGCCGCGAAGGCCTGCCGCCTTTGACGGGCGCCTGTCAAACGGTGTCACACAGAGCTTACCCATTTTGCAGCTCCCGGAAGCAGCTACACGTGGGTCGTTCCGCGGCGACGGGAGTCACAAATCAAGCGGCCCGCCCGGGCCACCGCGGGGTAGCGGATGAAGGGGCAACACAATGCTCTGGTAATCCAATGAGGTGATTCGTTGCACTGTAACACTACAACAGGGTCCTATCCCAAGAACCTAATACTGGCTTGGTGGTTTTCTACCAAAGGTAGTGTGTGCAGGAAACGACTGGGGTTGTTTTAAGTAATGTTCTAGCAAAACTGTCCAAAATGTGATAACCCGTGCGGAGGAACTGCTTCATCCATGCCCTCGATAAAAGTACGGCTTTTTGGCCGGGTTCATAAAAACAACACAATTGTTTTGTATTATTAATAGGAACTTCTCTTTGTATTCTTCTTCTTCAAAAAAAATATAAAATAAGGGTAGAAGGCCTTGTGTGTTCAATTATTTCTCACGGTCTGCAGCCTGCAGATGAACACCTCTCGCGCTGAGGGAGAGGTTTCCCCTTCACACTGGCTGACACTCGCACTGTTCCCCGAGAGGAGCCGACAGCTGCGGCGCGGCTTCCTGCATTTCCACGTCATTCCGGGACCCCTCCGCAAACTCCCGGCGTGATAAATTGTCATCGCAATGATGAAACAACAAATATTCCACGGCAGCGTGTGACACAATGATGCACTTCTGCAAGAATGCCTAGTTCCTTTATTGTACTAACATGAAAGAACCGACCAGTGTGCTAAAAAAAACACTGAGAGAGGTGGTAAAAAGATTACTCTTGACAAATTGCAGGAAGCCGGAGGACGACGTAACAGGAAGTGCTTTCTGCGTTATGCCTTTTAAGCACTGAGACACTGGTTATGTTTTGTTTCCCATCTGGAAAGGATTTAACATTTTAGGTGCACATAGGAGCATCTCAAGCCACGTCCGCCTCTCTCTTATCTGTGCAAACAGGAAGACCAACTCCTGCAGCTTTATCCGTGGCAGGACTCATTTGCGTTCTTTTCTTCTTCCCACCTCTATAAAAAGGAGCTATAAAAACAATGTAGTACAAGAGGCCTGAAATAAAGAAAAAAAATGGCCTACAAACCGGCAACAACTCGGGCATATGTTGAGCTGCGATAACTCCCAATTTTTTCACTCCACACTCTCAACCTAGAACGGAAATTGGAATAATGCCCAATACAGCACAGCGACTTTTGACTTCTGCTATCAGCTTGGTGAGCGCGGCGATTTTATGTCATTGTCGCACGAGACTTGCCGATCACACAAGAAGGGATCACACTATTTCTCACCCCAGGCCGTTCACCCGTAAAAGCCACACCCTGCGTCGAAAAAAATGCCCCTGCCTACGTAAAGCTGCATAATGGGTCAAACACAAATGAAAGAGACTAATAAGGCTGTAATAGGCTGTTGTGTGAACATAGGTTTTTTTTCTCTGGGAGGACATGTGGACACTCAATATTTGATTTGTACATTCGAAAGGATCTGTTCCACACCACACCCCCCCCCCCACCCTCCCTCCCACCACTCAAGCCAGGATGCATTCCTGCATGCCAGGAACCCTGCGCATTCCTCACATTCATCTTTAATTGAGGTCTTAAAACACTGAAGTAAAAGATGCCGAGTACTTGCGAAGGGTCTCGTCGTGCCACACTTTCGTCTTCATGCATCTGGAATGATGAGATAATCGTTTTTTCCCAAGGGGTAATAATTTAAAAGGTCTGCGCGACTATCGCGGTGCACCACATCCCATCAGAGCATCAGAACCCAACCGTCAGAATAGTTCAAAAGGTAAAATTCATTATTAACCCTGAACTTCCATTCATATATACGTTATCCCAACAGCCTTTGTTCTGCCTTTTGAGGTCCCTTGATAAACCACATAAATGTATTGTATTCACTGTGGGGGGGGAAAAAAATCTGCTGATGAGATTCTGTTCTGCAAAACTGGCCTGCTTTCTCAGAATGATGAACTCGCGCAAAATGATCTCATTCAATCAGAAAAAAGGAACTTGATTATTTCCATGTTTTCTGAATTTATTTTATAATTTTCTCATAAATGATGAGATAGAAGATACGATTTATGGAGAATGAAGTCCGCAACATGTGGTATCTGGGCAACGACGCCGAGGTTGCTTCTCGTTGAGAAATCCCCAGCCTGAGGAGAAGGTCTGGAGAAAGGCAATCGGATAACCTCATCATTTAATGATCCTTCAACAGCAAACTACAATATCCATGTAGGGGAAAAATTGGGGAAATGACGAATACCAGGTGCAAAATTTGAAAATGCTACAATTCCCATCATCAGATCATCATCAGAAAGATATGACCACAACCAGCATATTTTCTCATTTAGTCTTTTGCAGTGTGTGACTCATGCAACTGGTGGGGGCAAGATAAATTACATCCGATCCTTAGCGTCAATGAACTCATAACACTGGCCATGTTGTATCGTTGCTACAGCAACTGGAAATAATTACAGGCCTATCCATTCGTTCATGCCACTGTTGGAAACATCTGTTCACAGTTCAGAATGTCCAGCGTGCCTTGATCATTTCACCCAGAGCAAGCCGAGGCCGCACAGGGCATTTGCATTTTCATTCCCGGACCCTTGGGGGCCAAAGAGCTTTTAGAGATGCTGACAGACATGCACATCTGACACGGTATCATCTTTAAATGATTGATGATGTTAGAAAACCTTAGCCTGTTTCTACATCTGGCAAAATTAGCCTTTTATTTGAAGTCATATAGGCGCGCGCACACACAATGTTTGACTGTGCGCGCTTGTGTGTCATCATAATGTCTGTAATGGAACACTTTGCTTTGTTTTAAAAATATTTTGCAGAACAATATGCAGATTTCCCCATCCACTTACAATATTAAACATATAAATGAGTAAGTAATACATATATATATATATATATGTTCCAATCAAATCTTTTATTATTTGTTACCAAAATGATAAATCACCACTTTATAAATCACCAACAACAACGAGGTATGTGCAGGTAGACAGGCCCCCCCCCACCCCTGTTAACACGCGAGGTTAAACATAAACATACATTTAGTATGTATATTTATCTTTCTAGACATACAAATAACACACAATGGCGTCCGGGCCTACAGCTTCAGAGTGGGCACGAGGTTTAAACAAGGACATAGAATGTAGAGAAATGCCACGGGATGATTCTGGACCATAAAACCTACTGAATAAATTGTGGGCCCACGGTAAGCAATCCTTCTTAACGAAGCATTCCTTTGCCGACAGAAGACGCCAGAGCAATTGTCCAAATTTATCGCTGGACAACTGCCACGGGCTTGACCAGGCTGACAACAACACACAGCAACCCAGTCTGCCTTAATATAGCCGCTATCTCTTCCTTTCCTTGAGTCACGGGCCGATTGGATAGCTGCTTGCATTTTCTGTTGAAACCTCGTTGCGTCGCGCTGGTCGTGGTTGAGGCCACATTTTTAGGAAATGACATTGGCATCGCCTTAGTTGGTGTCATGAAAGTTACAACGTGGCTCTGAAGAACGCCACGGTGGTTAGGTCATTCTGGAGTCTAAAAATACCTGAAAGTGCAGCTGCATCTGCTCAGGAGGAGCATGTAACTTTAATGTTTTGAAAAGACGGCCTGTAAATTGATACTTCATGGTCCCGTAGAAATCTTAATTGCTACGTGTGGTTAAATGAACATCATGGGCACAAACTCCATGTGATAATGTTTGCACACTTGCCATAGACACACTCCATCAGGACAGAGGTTTTCTCAATATGTTCTGTGCAATTTTTTTTCCCAAATTGGTGATTGTTTCATGCGTTTCCACATCATCTCTAAACCAATCAGACTTTTGGATTTGGATGGGTAAGACTTTAAAAGGTTCTACGCTAAAACTTACGAAAGCGTACTATACGGTCACAGCCCTAACAATAAATCCTCCACTCAAATATGCAGCCATTAAACGTGTATTATTACATTAGCATCGCACTGACAGTGTGTGTGTGTGTGATCCTTTATGACTTCTCTTTGAATCCCTCGTCCAAAATCTGCCCCATACCACAGGATGTAGATCATTTTGGGAAGTTTTGGTTATGCGGGGAGATGAACTGTCCCATGCAATCTATGGTATAATGGACTCACTAAGAGGTTCTTGCCTGTAAGGCTGACTGCATGCCAAGTCCACTCATACTGTTATTTAGGGGTAACTTGTCTTCTTTGTGAATCGAACAAAAGCAGTGTTGTTGAGGGATCAGGATCGAGAGTCGTACACTGTACCTGACTCATACACCAGGAACAGCGGCGCCTACGTCAGGACGTGGCTACAGAGGAGGCAGGGCAGATTTTTCAAGGGGAAAAGGGCGTATCTGCCCTTTGCCCCGAGTCAAAACGACTTTAACAAACTTTGTCAGCCCGCATCTCTAAACATCCAAACACACCGGAAACACAGCTCGCTACATTGGCATGGTGGGGCTCTTTTTTTTTTTTTTTTTTTGTATCGCGCACCCAGTAAGTTCTAGTGGAGAGGACGCGGTGGGACAAAGGCAAACAGGTAGAGTTTGGACCGACTCCATGGAGAAGAAGTGGACCCGCATGGAACAAAGTTACTCACCCGGACGAGGTTGCTAACCGCCGCCTGCACGGCGGCGACCGGCGACGACAGGTCCGGGATGGCTTTCCCGTCCACCTCACCTTCTTCGTGCATTATCACCAGATGGGATATCTGCTGAGCCACCGGCTCCAGGATACTTTCTATCGTCTTCGTGTGGAAAACCGGCATGGTGACAACTTCAGACCACTAGCCAAGAGAGAAAAAAGTCCACGAGAAGTGGTTTAAATCCCAAACTCCCGCTACCACAAAGCCTTAATCACACAAAAAAAAAAGAAAACGCTTCTGCTCCGGGACAGTTCCACCGTCCGGCGTGAGGACTACAACTGTTACCCGTCAGAGCGTCAAGTCCCAGCCCAGCGTGAACCAGCATTGTCCGCCCTCTGGCCAATCAGCGAGCCGGGAGGCGAGTTTTCCCCCCGGCGCCTGATTGGCAGACGCGCGTGCCGCTCCCAGCCATCACCTCCCACCTCTACAACGGCGAGTTTGCTCGAAATCCGAGCGCTCCCTAAATTACGTAATAGATCCTCATGCCCTTAAAAGGGAAATATATGTCTACTGTTTGTGAGAAGGAGATTCCTGCAGCTGTAAATGACACAGTCGGACAAGCTCCCGTGGCGCCGCCAGGGCCTCGAGTGTGTGAATGGAAATCAGGGTTTACGCCTCATAAAACAGCATAGAAAGTAATATTCCTAATAAACATCAATCTGATCCCTAGAAAAACACATAAAAGACAACAACTTAAGATATATTCAGTGTTATTTTGAAATCTACTCATCACAAACTAATCCATTGCATTTACAATCTGTTGGAACCTTCATGAGGGATGCAGAATTGTGTTGTTATAGACTGATCTGTCAGGTGACTATGTGAGTGTGTGTGTGTGTGTGCGTATGAAAGAGCATATATAAAAATAAATGAGGATGTGCATGCGTCAGTGACACATTGCTGCAGAGCGTCTGTCTTGTGTTGTTATTGCAATGATCAAGATAAATGACTGGAGTAACTCACCTCATGCAATTGTTTACTATCCGGAGGGTCCAAGCTTACATGGCACTTTTTTATTTTTTTTCAGTTCCTCCCCTGTCCCAATATAGCACCCTGAAACAACAATATTGGAGGATTTAGAACCAACTGCCAAGCAAAGCAGCGGAGGAATTCCCACAGAATCCCAAGAGGGGCTGCAAGGCAGCCAACCATTGCCTAAAAAGGAAGACTCCAAAATGAAAGAATGGAGGAAGTTACTCTGTTTGAACTCCTTTGTAAACATACATGGGGCTGAGATGCTTTCCCTTTGTATAAGGAATTATGGAACCAAATGTCAATGTATGGCTAAAAAGGCAACACACAGAACAAGATATCATTTCTCACTTCAAAAATGCTCTGTGTACTGTCTCTTATACACATCTAGATGTGTATAAGAGACAGATATTATATTACTTTTACCTTGATTAAAAAAACATATATATACACTGTATATAGGCGCTAGCACCAAATATACTGAATCTCTGGTAATCCAATAGATGGACTGTCTACCAGAGTCTATCCTGAATATAGACATCAAAGCTGGTGGGTCATTTCCTCAGCTCTCAGGTTTCTGACGAGTCTGACCCTTGCCTCCATGCTGGCGTGTGTGCAAGGCTGCATAAGATGGGTGGTCTTTCCCATCTTCCCCTCCTGTCCTGCTCCTCTGCTCATGGAGAACCTGGAGTCATCGGTGGTGCAAACGGTATACAGTGACTAAAGCTCGAGCAAGTTCTATTGTGGTTGGCAGATAGAAACAAATCCATCCTCTGAGGCCCAGTTAGTTGGAGGCTGCGTTTCGTCTCTCCTCACATCATCAGTGAGGTGTGAGCACCGTCGTGTGGTTGAAATAAGTCATTGCAGTTAGAGGAAAAAAAAAAGCCCAGAAGTAGGTCGAATAAAAGCCACAGTTTTTTTCAAACATGGGTCGGTTGTTTGGTTTCAAAAGGATTAGTGCAATGAAAACACATGGTAGGTAGTTTTTTTTTTCAAAGGGTGAGTGCAAAATAATGAGAAGTTATACAATGTTTTAAAGAATAAGAATTTACAATGTCTCACTTGCTGCCAGGAAAAAGAACAACAACTCAAAGGCAAGATGCTGTCTTCGCAGCTTTCAGAAGCACCAGAATGAATGCGAAGTGTGCAGGTGACATGTTTTGTAGTATGATAAAAGACCACATGAGGGCACAAAAGTCTAGCAACCAGTAAAAGCATTTGTGTTGCACTGACCAATGAACAGAATCAGTTTATTCTAAGTTCTTGACATTTAAAGGTTTGTCAGATATATGGGAATGATTTTACTTTGATTGATGCTTTGACTGAGACTTTCTTTTCCTTCTGTCTATTCATAATACGGCCTTTCTGGATTTTTGATACTAAACCTTTAAATAGGATCAAATCACTTCACCATCATACTCAGTTGGTTGTCATTTCTCTAATTTACTGTGTCATCAGTCCAACCGTGTCACGAGAAAAGCACCGCTCCAGGTGCCTGACTCAGACAGTCTGAACCATTGTCATGTCCTGTGACAACAGCAGCCTCGAAAACGCGGAAAGGTTCTCGCAAAACTACTCCCTGCTTATGATACTCTCATGAAATTCTCACCGCATCACTAACAGTTTCAGTCCATACCGCGTTCACGTGTGTGGAGCAGTCCTCAATGTGACTCGGTTGGCTTTTGGTGGTCACATACTGTATGTTGGTCAACTGGTAGGAAGTGCAAGTAGAACGTGGTCTGTGCGGAGGTAACCATATGTGACCATATTGTGTGTATTTAACATATTGTCAATATGCACGCTCAGGTCAGAATGCCTTCCTGAAAACAAACTTCCAATTCAAGGTTCTAAGACGCTGCCGCTTTGGGTTGTGATTCATCGGTTGTTTTTGAGTCCCTTAAACCTGTATGGCATTTCTGCCTGTTCAACATTGTGCCTGTGTAAATGTGAAGTCTTTAGATAGAATAGAATTATAAATAACCTCCAGCCGCTTTTGGCACAACACAATTAAAATGAACCTAGCAAAATATCTATTTAGACAAATAGCTTGAATTTGAAATATACCTCGTCAACAAACTCATTATCCATCTTCCTAATCGCAATTATCATGTGTGTTTCTTCACCTATCCACCGGCTACCAGCCGCCATGAGATATTGTGGTATCGTATCTTAATTCTCCAGATACATGTAAACCTCTCGCGAGCCAAAATACTCTTGGACTGCGGAGAGAGAATTATTCATTTGAACAAGTTTCTGGCTGGGAGCAAACGAGCCATGCTTATGCAATGTTATCCTGCAGCCTTAAAATTAAATGAAACCGTTGATATTAGTTTACAGCTTGAGGATGGAGATGAATGTGGCAGAGAATAAGCTGACAGACAGAAGCCCTGCAGTTTTGTGCAACTACAATATTAAGAATAGTACAACGAGCTCACACATACATCTCAATTCAGCAGAGGAGCAATATCATGGAAAATTATGAAATAGTCGACTGTCACCAATTCTACATAATCAAACCGTTCGTATGAGTTTTTTCTCCATTTAATAGCTGGCGTCGTTTCATTTCAGGCGATGTTGCAAAGCAGCGAGCAGAGGTTTTGAAGATAATATTTGATTTAATTTTTTTTTTATTCTACTTCTACTTTTTAAGTGAAAAATTATTATCCTTTTCCAGCAAGTTAGCATGTGCAGAAATTGTAAGTCGACCTCTCTGGCATGAATCACATTCACTATTTTGAAATTCCTATCGAGCCAATGTTACAGAAAATAGCAGGTCGGTAATTTGCCCGCCAATAAGGATAATATGCATATAATTAATAGGAAACTTCTCTTGGAAGGACAAAACACCGAGGTAGCGAACCAACACAGACCTCTATAAAGTGCCACTGTCGATTCTTGCAGTGACACTTTACAGTATACTTCAAAAATTGGTTTGCCCGAGCAAAGGAGGAAATGACAGTCGAGTGTTATTTAACGCACATTGCGCGCATTCGAAAGAAGACTCTATTCAGCAATATAAAGAGAGCTCGCTATGCTGCATCCATGTTGTCATTACATCCATTCAAATTGCTTTCCAGAGGTGTTCATTTGTGTCAGTTGCCAGATTGTTTTTAAGCAATGAATACGCGGGGTAAAAAGAAATCCGCCACACTGGACCAAACCAAATTCTGCTCACACACTTCGGACTTTTTAGGTGGAGGTCACAGCCGGCATGACCATGGATGCCTGGGACGTCGATCGCCCTCGTCTGATTGACGCAAATTCATTGTTTCTGTTCTCACTCTCAATGCTCTGTATATCCCACCCCCTTTGCCTCCCTGGCTTTCCACATCAGCGAGTAGGAGAGTGCCCTCCTCAGCCCTGACTCAGAAGGTTAGTGGGTAAATGTTGCTCACTCTCCTCCCCTTGCTTTCTTTTTTTTGTCCTTCTTCCTCTCAAGCTGTCTTACTCTCTCCCTCCTCCTCTCCAGTTACTCTCCCTCTCTCTCTCCTCTCTCTCTCTCTCAATCTGTCTCTCCTCTTGATCACACAGGTCCCGAGCTCCACTCCCTCCCTCCCTTACTCCTACACAGCTCTGCCACTCACTCACACACACCGCCGCACCAGCTCTCCCAGGGCACCATCGGAGACCCTCGACGCGTTCTGCCAGGTGGACGCACTCACCCAGCAGTCACCATTTCCTCCCCCGAGAGCTCCACGCTGGCTTCGCAGCCCCTTCCCCGGCTGAGCATCGGGCGGAAGACCCTGGTGGCAGCCGCTGTGGGGGTCATGCTGGTGCTGGTGCTGGTGGTCCTCATCCCGGTGCTGGTCAGCTCTGTGGGCACAGGTGGGGCGGATGACAGCGCGGGCCACTACGAGATGCTGGGGACCTGCCGCATGGTCTGTGACCCCTTCGCCGGCACCGGCACGCCGGGCACCGGCGTGCACGTGGGCACCGCTACGCCGACCCCAAGCCTCCAGGTGGAAGACCAAGCAGATCCGAGTGACCACGGCATCGGCCCGCCGCTGCCCACCTACAGCGCCCACGGCCCACAAGGTAAACCGGGACGTCCCGGAAAGCCTGGACCCCCAGGGCCGCCCGGAGAGCCGGGCCCACCAGGACCTAAGGGACCACCAGGAGATGGCGTGGACGTAGTACGGACGGGGATATTAGGTTTAGGGGGCAAAGGGGCAGTTAGCACGACCACCTACAACACCACGCCTCGGGTGGCATTTTATGCGGGATTACGGAACCCACAGGAAGGTTACGATATTCTGCGGTTTGATGACGTGGTGACAAACATCGGGGGTAACTTTGAGGGCGCGTCGGGCAAGTTCACCTGCAAGATTCCCGGCACCTACTTTTTCATCTACAACGTGCTGATGAGGGGAGGAGACGGCACCAGCATGTGGGCTGACCTGATCAAGAATGGCCTGGTGGGTGACCCCCTTTTTTTTTCTTTTTCTGACTCCTCTCAAAACCTGTGTTTTCTGATTTATTGTTGAATTTTACAAATGGAAAAAAAACCAAAAAAATCCCCAAACTTTCTCCAAATTGAAATGTATGACATTGTGTGAGTCAGGGACCCGGAATAATATACTCGGATGAACACACATCAAAACGCTCAGGCAACAGTGCAGCCCGTGTGCTGGCAGTCCGTATTGAGTAGTCATGCATTCACGTGTGCAGTAATTTTCGGTCCGACTTGCTCTGGCGCTACAGTCAAGTATAATAGCGATGCACAGTGGCAGGCCGCCAGATTGTGTAAATGTGCATATTACACATCCAGTGATGAACACGCTGAAGTGAGTGGAAGGAGCGCAGCGCTATCGCAACCCTGCACACATCAAAACGCAGCCTGGGGTGGTGGCCAGTTCAAAGCTGGTGCCCTTTGAAATACAACGAACCTCGCGGAACCGTGAGTATGCGCGTTATCAGACAGCCTGTCGGGGGGGGGGGGGGGGGGCGCCCCCGGGGGGGGGGGGGGGGGGGGGGCGTCTCAATACCAAATCATGATGTTTGCTATATTCGTGGCTCATTTTGTAATGTCTTCAAAGGCCCCAGGCGTGGACACTGATCATACGCCGCGCAAATCCGAGATTTTGACATTGCCCCTGCACACATGGCAGCCAGACTGCAGTTGGATGTGCAAGGGTTGGACACAGCAACTCCAGCACCTGCGCATTGTAATGCGGGACAATGGCCAAACTATAAATGCCATTACATATGCTATAACTATAACATATAGGTCTACATGGTATGGTAAGGTGTCATTTTAGGTTTTCCCTTAGAATAAAAAAAAAAGCCCTCTGCAATAAAAAATAAACAACTCAGCATCCTGATTGTGATGTCTCTCAGACACAGATCCGCACACCTCTAGGTATTTGTCATAGTTATGATATATTTCCCTTTATTCTTTGCACGGACGTTGGTGAGCGACTGAAAGACGAAAGAGGCCACTTCCACCCACCCCATTGCATCCTCCTCATATTGGCACACGGCATATCAAAGTCTGCCCAAACACACACACACACACACACACACACACACACACACACATCCAATCTCACCAACAAAAAAGGACTTTTCCTCTCACATTGTCAAAATTGCGGAAAACTATATAAAAAAAAAATGGCCAAAATATAGATAAGGGTAAACATAGCATTAAACATCCAGTCCATGAAACCTGCTTAGGCTCATGGTGAACAAAAGAAACAGAGGAAAAAAAAAAAAGAAAAAAAAAAGAACTGCAGCTAGATAGATGCTGTATATATAATCACAATGACTCACCTGTTGGGTGACTATTGCTTTGTACAAGCACCCATAAGCTGCCTCCTCCAGCTCCTAATCTCTGCCTGGGTCTGCTCTTCCAAGCAAACACTGCCAATGGGAACGCGGCACAGCGCCCGCGATAAAGTTTTTCTTCTTTTAAAGCAGAAAATCCACTATCGCCCTCAGCGGCTACGCGCTCCGAGATGTCCCGCGAACACACAGTAACGAGTCGGCACACGTTTTTCTTTTAAAGGTTCATTGAGCGTCGGCTCAAATCAAAGCGCGCGTTTCGCCAACATCACCAAACGCAGATACGACGTCTACCCAGGCCCCCCCAATGATATGTCAATTTGTCTCCATTCCAACGTCTCAGAATGAATGAGAATATAAGACAGACAGATTCAAACCTAAAAGACAGGCGACCCATGCGACCCCTTCACTCAATGCTCCACCAATGACACAAATCCATATTCAAAATGAAATTGCTCATTATCAATTGTCAAATCGTGTTGCTGTAAAGGGGCTGAGGGTGGACAGGGGGAAGGACGGCACGTAAGGCCGCCTCGTCCTCGCGTCTCAGGGATCCATCACCACGCTGTCACCCGCGGCTCGGCCGCTCCTCTCGGGAACCCGCGGCTCGTCGACACGCACTTTCATGCAGCCATCGGCGCTAATTAGAACTGCACAATCCCGCTAGATTCGGGGATTACGCCTTTCCTTTTATTTATTTTTTATTTATTTTTTTAAGTTGGTTTTGAAGTCTGGTGAAGTGTGCGGCGTGACAACCAGCCCGGCCACCCCAGATCACTGAACGTTAGCTCCAGCTTAAAAAGGGCATAAGTCCGCCACTGTCAGCGGGCTAACCCGACACGCGCCGCAACTTTCCCCACTTTCCCCTTTTTTTTTTTTTTTTTTTTTCCCCTCTCATGCAAAAAAGATTCGGAGCGTAAGGCTTCGGATCTAACACCCGCAGTCGTTATCCGGTGTTGACAGCGTGACAGTGGCGCGCAGGAAAAAAAGGCGGCGCCCCCCCTCCCGAAGAGACATGCAGATGCGGGAGCAGAACATAAAGCGAGCGGATAGGACGCAGCGCCAGCCTTCAGGCAGACTGACTCAAGCCTGACCCTTTCAGCTGAGTCATGGGAGGAACAGCAAGATATTCACCGCGGGGGACACACTTACACAAAGTCAAACTCTCCAATTCACTCCACACACTCTCGACCAGTCTCCTTTTTTTCCCTGAAATATATACATATATATATATTATTTTTTTTTTCGAAAGTGAGCGGGGGTCAAATGTCGGTTTGTGAACCTGCATTTTTTTTTCTTTCCAGCATCATTATTTATTTCACTTTTGCCATCCAAAAATCTGCCTCTAGAGCAGCGGATATATGTTGCCTAAGCAAGACGAATCATATCAATTTGACTTTATAATTCCGTGTGTGTGTGTGTGTGTGTGTGTGTGTGTGTGTGTGTGTGTGTGTGTGTGTGATTTTCCAGGTCAGGGCCAGCGCCATTGCCCAGGACCAGGATCAGAGTTACGACTACGCCAGCAACAGTGCCATCCTTCACCTGGACGCTGGCGACGAGGTGTTCATAAAGCTGGACGGCGGCAAAGCTCACGGGGGCAACAGCAACAAATATAGCACCTTCTCGGGGTTCATTCTCTATGCCGACTGAAGCCGGGGACAGGGACGACCTGGGCCCCCCTGGAGGTGAAAGGTCGCGGCCGGAAGACATTCACTTTGGCTCTCACAGAAAGGTTCACGTTGCCCATAGCCACGGATCCACAGTCGGGGAGTTTTTTTTGTTTGTTTTTTTGTGCGTTTTTTTTTTTTTTTACAGACGTTCCAGGTTTGAGGCCGTCGCGGCACGGGAGGCTGCGCGTCCGTGGCTGTGCGTCACCGTCTACCCTCTCATCCATGCGTTATCTCTTGTCCAGGCGGCGCCCGTTGCCGCCCTTCAGACGGCGGCCGCGCTGCATAACAGTGTCCGCCGCCACCGCCGCCGCCGCGGCGCGCGCACGGCGCTGAGGGTGCCGCCGCGATCCCGACGGTGCCGATGCGCTCGCCTCCCTCTCCAGCTGTCATTTCCCGTTCCGGTCTTCCTGGATTCCGACCGCCATGGCCACCGCCGTGTTTGTGAGCGTGCCGTTTAGATTCATGTTGATGATCACGTGTGTCCCCATGCTGTTCGTACGATAGGGTGTTGTGCTCCGAAGGCCGAGGAGGGATATTGTATCACGTGGCGAAAATGCCAAAATGAGATTATGATTGTTCCCGCTGGCCATTGACAGGGTCCCAAAATGTACGGTGTCTCTCCGTGAGAAGGAAGAAAAAAAAAAAAAAAAAAAAAACACGTCATGTGAGCCCATTATGTTCGGCATATTGTGAGTGTATAAATTGTACATCTGACGTTGAATCTCGGTTGTCTGAACACCGTCGGAGTGGCGGCGGCGCCGCGCGGGCCATTTCGTCGTGTGTGTCTGATCGAATTCCATAGCTGTCGTAAAACGGTGAGTCGTGTGCTTATTTGAAAGATGTGCGGTGTTTTATTGATTTGATTGATTCATGCATGCAACATCTCTTACAATGCTCTGTACGTTCCCCCAACCAACGATAAAGCCAGTGACTGTGTTTGAATAACGAGTGTGGGCTCGAGGAGCATCTATGGCTGTTTCTTTGACTTTTTCATTAAAAACAAAAAAAAAAGGGGTATTTTTTTTTTCCCGCATTTCCTCACACACAACGCGGCTAATGCCATCGGCCTCGACTATTCCCTGATCATTTCTTCTGATCTCTCTCTTTTTTCCGCCGAAATGTAAATGTCACACCCAAGAGATGACCCCAAATTGCGGGAAAAGACGGGGTTTCCTCCTCCAAGGCCGCGAAGATGGCGAGATGCGGCGGGCAGAAAGTGAGGCAACGGGTGTTAGAACACATGACACGACAGCGCTCAGATCAGGGTCGGAAAAAAGCAGTCCGGGGCAAATCAGGCTCCGGCCGTGACTGCAACGGACAAGGACATATCGCTTCCGGGCCTGAACTGTAAAAACCGAGATATTTTTCCGTTTTCTTAAGAACCCACTTTGATATCGAATTTGAAATTATTCAGACGTGATCGGCCTCCGACATATAGGGCCAGAGGTCCACGTGTAACTCCGAGTTAAGCAAAAACAAAAACGAAACAAAAACAAAAACAAAAAAAAAACCCCAGCCAGTTAAGAGCAAAAAAGTTTGGCGGGTGTGAATCATGGGGACAAGGTCAATACTCGGACCCCGCCGATGATCACTGCACTGAATGTCGGCGCGGTGTTAACCGTCAAACTGTATGAAGATCAATGAAATACAACAACAACAAAACCCGAAAGCGGTAAAAGCGGCCGGGCAATGAATAGTGGCTTCAAGTGACGGAGAGAGACCAGATCGAGCAGCTTGTCCGTTCAGTCGCTCTTCGTGGCCCGAACCTCAGCTTCTCTTCAAGACAAAACACAACTCCCCCAGACACAATTAAGTCGGAGGGCGCGCGGCTCGGCGGAGGTCGCCCGCGCCACGGGGCGGCTGAACGCTAGCGCCCACTGTTTTTTTTTTTTTCCTTTTTTCTCCTCCGCGCAGGACGCATGAGCGCATCGTCAAATTAGAGACCATCATGTCACCACGTCAAAGACAAACGCCCCCGGACAGCTCCGCAACATCTGTAGCTCGCCCTTTTTTTTTTTTTTTTTTTTCTCTCGCCCAAGTCCTCGAGGAGAAACGCAAACAGGCCCAGAAAGAAACATTAAACTGCATTACAACGCAATACATTAAAAACAGGCAACTCAATGGGAGGCCTTTGGTTTGGACTCATATTCGGAAATCATTCTTTGATCTAAAATGAGAAGAAAAAAAAAATAATAATTCAAATCAAAACCTGTTTACCCAACCCCTTCTCGAACCATTTAACGAGGTCGGAGAGGCACTGGCAACGCCAGTAAGCCCCGAAACCGTCGGCAGGAAAATATTCTCCTTGGCAGACGCCGTCTTTGCCTCATCCCGCGGAACCGCGGCACCCTCGCCGAGACTGCTGCGCCTGTGTCAGCAGCACGAACCCCCCCCCCCCCCCCCCCCCCCCCCCCCCCCCCCCCCCCTCCGTCCTCGGGGCTTCGGCGGGACGACCTGCCCAACTCTAGGGGGCCGCCGTTTTAATGTGCGACGCGACGGCGGCCGGACTGTGCGCCACGCCGCGACTCCTTTGACTCCCGTCCCCTCTCATGCCGCTCCCCGACGTTAAAGCAGATCCCCGGATCCCCTGAAGATAAGCGTTCCCCCCTGGCAGCGCTGCCTAAGCTGCTTTTTGTTTGACGTAAGCTTCGTCTCTTGGACTCCTCCGTGCGGATAACTTCGAAATGTTCTACTTTACGCCCGTACTTTTTTTTTTTGTCAGTGGGAGACGGGAGAGAGCGCTAGGCCTGGAACGAGGACCTCCTCCGAAAACGTCAGATGTGACGTTAATGAGCCCTTGGTGTTGTTATCTTGAGCATCGCCACTTAACTCCGCAGGGGGAAGGGGGGGGGGGGACTGGGAAGAGCCAAATTGAAGGTACATGCTTAAACTGTCGAGCTAAATTGCCCTTTCCTGCTCATGCACGCTTCCTCCCGCTTAATATACAGCCACCCGCTCTCTCACATGCACCGAGGGTTTTTACAAGAAGACAAAAGGGCTACAAAAACGACTGTACACCCCCCCCCACACACACACATATATCCCAATTGCGGTATCCGGACACTTTTTGCAGGGCACAAACACAGAGGACGGCCTTGGCTGTCGGCGACTCGCCCCGTCCCGCCCGGCTGTCAATAAGAGCAGACATTGAACAGCTGCTCTGCCATCCTCCACAGGCCGGTCCTGTTAAGGGTTTTCCACCACCACCCAGCCCGCGCACATCACCTTGGATGCTAAAAATAAACAGTGTTCTGTGTACACTGGCTCAACGCGTCCCCTCCGGGCTTCCACCAGAAAGGAAGCAGCTTCACGCAAACCGTTGCGCGACCCCCCGAGCACCCCTGTCACATCGGTCCGTCCGCCTAGAGCGGCTGGCGTTGAGCACGGCAACACTTAGTTTCTCCTCAGACACAGGGTGCATGTACATTGGACAATACAAAGACAGGGAAAGTGAACTGTGGGATGTACCATTTTGTGAGACCTACAGAGGCGGCTGAATAGTCACGTGACGTGCGTCACATTTATTTATGACATACCACCACCGGTGAGGTGAGTGAATTTGCCGGGAGAACAGCGATTGGTGGCACACACAAAATTCATACACAAAGCACGACAACACGCAGTGCCCCCCCCCCCCCCCCCCCCCCCCCCCCCCCCCCCCCCCCCCCCCCCCCCCCCCCCCCCCCCCCAAAACCCCCCCCCGCCCCCCCCCCCCCCCCCCTCCCTCCCCGCCCACTTCTTTCCCTCATCGCCGCCGCCGCGCTCACGCTGGGAACTGTCCAGCGTGTCAGTGACTCAATGGCGACGGCCTCGTTCCCTCACGGCCCTGACCGAGCCGGGGCTAACGCGCGGGGACAGCTTGAGTCATGTGGCTGGGGATGCTTCGCTGGCGCGTTGCCTGTCTCTTCACCTAACCCCAGCGTCGCGGACGCGGCCTGACAAGGGGGCCATACGGAGGCACTGCCGGTGGCCCCCCCCCCTTTGCTCGGCGTGACACCCATTGATGTCGAGCCGCTGCTCTGAGTGGACGCATCGCACCGGGTTTTCCGACAATGCACTTTGCTCTTTTTTCATTTTGGCTGTTGCTTTTTTCCAGAGCGACTTACAAAAAGTGCGTTCACGCCATAACGATAACAAAAAAAAGTCCGACTCCCAAGGGCTATGTCGCTAAATTCATTGACAAAGACGTTCGAAGTGCCTTCTACCGAAGTTAAAAAGCATATTTTACTCGTACGTCAAGTTTGGACTGAGAAATGATCCTTTTCCTGCCAGAGGTGTTTGGCAAACCATTCCAAACTTACAATTACAAACAGCTCATTTCCCCCCACGCATTTCAGAAATAAAAACTACGCCAACAAATGAAAACTTGACGTGACTTTGTTGGGAACATTTCAACGCACTTGTCATGGACGGATCTCGTAAGTTTTACTAAATGACCGAGTTAGAATGGAAAAAGGTCTTGGCGTCGTCTTTCAACTAACTGGTGAGCGCCGAGGGTTTCGGGGGGGGGGGGGGGGGCATGAAGAAAAAAGGGGGGGGGGGGGGGGGGGGGGGGGGGGGGGGGGCATGAAGACATGAAGGGATTATTCTCACCTAATGAACCCATAACCAATGAAACCACCAGTCACACTTTTGGTTTTTCATGAATATTATCGTCCGCCTGTGCCAATTGACGCCCCCTATATCCAACGCATCCTTTGACATGTCAAAAGTCACCAAAATGACCCATCGTATCATCCTTGGGACAGGAGGGGTTTTTTTTATATTGAAAAAAATGTAGGCCCCGAAGTAATCACTTCAGAAACACCAACACTTCAGTGCAGCAGCTAATGAAAAATGGCGATGCAGTTATGTTCGATTGAAAGCTATTTATTTTGTTTGCTTGTGCCCAAACTGTTTTACCTTCCCCTTTCGGCAGTAGGCAGGGGGGGGGGGGGGGGGGGCGTGAG
>JAFBJU010000421.1:317091-370021 GCA_016785305.1 Colistium nudipinnis
GGGGGGGGGGGGGGGTGATGAAAAACCACTCAGACAGGAGATTCCAAAATGTTGACACACTGCGGCGCCTCGGGCCAACTCTCTGAACATGATGGTGAAATTATATAAGTCTTTCCCCCCCCTGCCGTCACAAAATTATCTTCTCCGCTCCCGGAGAGAGGGCCCACGGCTCGCGACGAAGCGGCGGCGGGTGGCGCCTGCATCCGTGCACTTGTACGCGGTGTGACGAGGCAACTCAGCGGCTTTCACCTTTTAGCTCGACACAGTGAGAATTAAACCCCACTTTATATGCAGACCGAGGCTCTGCCACCCATTTTCTTCTTTTTTTTTTTTTTTCTGCCCTGCATCCGTGCACTTGTACGCGGTGTGACGAGGCAACTCAGCGGCTTTCACCTTTTAGCTCGACACAGTGAGAATTAAACCCCACTTTATATGCAGACCGAGGCTCTGCCACCCATTTTCTTCGTTTTTTTTTTTTTTTTCTGCCCCGCAGCGTTCACACTTGCGGGTACAGATATAGTCTTTTCTCCCAATGCCGTGCATCTGGCCTCTGTCTCCGCCTGAGACAGACACCCAGGTAAAAAGGCACCAGGGGAAATCTCTGCAGAACAGCTGGCTGGCCAGGAGAGCAGGTTGCCCCCTGGATCACTGAACATTCCATTTATTTTCAAGAAGCTTCCCTAAGATTAGCATTTTCCCCACTCACTACTTGTACGCGAGCATGGGATCACATTGTGTTTGGGGCTGCGATTTAGTGCGTTACATATGTATCCAAAAGTGCGGCCATGCAGCCCGCCCACCACCGCCTGAGTCACTTTGCATTAATTCCACCGTGGCTTGATAAAGACAAAGAGCAGACCAGGGGGGGGGGCTTTGGAGGGAGCCAAGTGAGCCACGCAGCCCAGTGGGCCCTTCGGTGCCAGGATGATGTCACCCGCGGTGCCCGGGGGGGGGCGGGGGCCCTGAATTGTCATGCCTCGGCTCCAATGCGACGGTGAGCAAGGACATGACGGCTAACCATTAATACCAGTTCATTATTACGTGCTCCCGAAGTCACCGACACTGACACACTTTTCTCTGCAGGATCTAGAGCGCACAAAGAAATCCTTTGGCGCATTGGATGTCATGGGCAATACGGTTTCTATGTGGGAATGGAGGGGAAAGAACAGGATTATTAGCCATTTCGTCAATTTAGGGGTTGTCTGACAATTCCCATTTTTGATCATTATAGTTTATTGTAATTTGATTCCAGTCCAGTTTCCTCAGATTTAAGAATTTCCGTGTCATGAGGAATAGAATATATATATATGTATATTTTAAAGAAGTTCAATAAAACACAGGGCGTTGAAATGTGAACGGCCCAACAAGGTTTGTGAGCCAAGGCAAATTTGAGAGAATAAATATCAAATGAAGGAAATATTCAGGAAAACGCACAACAATATGACTCCTGCTCTGGTAGGTGTTCTTCTCAAACAGTGCCGTTTAATCTTTTGTGTGCAAGTTGAGCAGCTAACAATACAAATGTCACAAGTGAGTGGGTGCCGAAGGGGGAAACGAATAATCACGGACTTACTAGTATTTGCAGCCGTCAGCGTGGCGGGTAAGAAAATACAGTGATAAATATAGCCTGTTAATTTGTGTAAATGCACGGCTCCCGTGAACAATGGATTGTCAATACTCTCTGACGTATGTCTTCATTATACAGGTCATTAGTATACAATCATTACATAGTCTGTAAGCATCAGGTCATTCCTACGCGAGTACTCCATCCAGTGTGTCGATGACTTGTAGTCAAATACAAAACAAACCAAAAAAAAAAACTTTCACTTCATCTTTTCGGGAGAATATACGTAAGCGCCCGAAGCGTCCAATGTGACTTACTTCGTCGGGTTTAGGAGATGCAACAACATACGCTCCCATCGTTTCTACAGGTTTTACAGGTATTAGTTATGAGTCGAGTGCTGCATTTAAATGTTTTTTTTTTTTTTTTTTAGTTCCTATCTGCCAGCACTGCTGAGAGCCTCACCGCTGGGTGACACGGTGGGGGTGGTGGTGGTGGTGTTGTGAGGCTGCGTGTACCCTTGCGCAGGGGCCGAGCCTTCACATTGTAGTGTCTCACGGTAATACCCACAGAGATTGCACATGAAAGAAAAAAAAAAAAGAAAAAAACCCCTTCACACTAAACATTTGTCACAGCAAATTATGTCGCCGTTCACCGAGCACGTCCCACCAGTGACCTGGGGCGGCGGCGGCGGCGGCTGCGGCGGCGGCGGCGGAGCTAATCTCACAGTAATTCGCACGGTTCCCTCCGACCTGGGCTAAAAAACCCTCTCGCCCTCGCATCGTCTCTGCTAGGACAAAAGCATCTTGGCCGCGTAGAGCAGCATCCCGCTCAGACCGGCGGTGGTCGCCACGGCGATGACCCTCACCAAGAGGAAGTCCATGGAGTCCTCCAGCTTTGTGTGCAGCCGCAGGACCTGCCGGTGGGTGTCCTCCCGGCCGCCCGAGTTCTCGACGACGTGGTTGGCCAGCCCGCGCTTCTCGTTGAGCGGCATCTGCGCGGCCACGCGCTGCGCCGCCTGCTCCTGGGTCAGGCCGTCCCTCTGCATCAGGCGCGATAGCTGAGTGGCAGGGTCACTGAGAGGGAACAGACAACGGAGGTTATTTGCGGTGCAGCCGGGGCGCCTCGTTAAGAAAAAAGAAAACAAAAAGCGGGCCAGCGTCCGTCGGAAAACACAACTGCCAAATGTTTGGACGATGCGAAGTCAGAAATCCTGCAAAAGAACCACACGCCAACAATTTGAACTGGATTGGGACGTGGGGGGAAATGAAGGGTGGTCTTACCAGTAAACCACGACAGTGTGGTTCAGAAACTGAGTGAGACGCCTGGTCTCAAAGAGAAGAGGCACATCCAGCACCACATAGCGGTACCCTGAGGACAGGGAAGAAGAGGGGACGCGCCGTCAATCCAGGTTCACTCGTGTCAGCTCATTTACGCTACCGAGATTTCATTCGAAGGCTTCCACAGCGGTCAACTCATTAACGTAACGAGCGGATGTCGCAGTTCCAAGGGTCAGGCTTTTAGGAAACAAGCACAACGGGCGGCATCAACTCCCTACTTTTATCTCCAATTTGCACCCTCTACCTCATCCAAATGTCTGGAATGTATCCTTGAGAATCCCACTTTGTGGCTGACAGAGGACTCGCAGAGCTCGGCCCTCCCCTGCAAAACAGACTTGGCGTCAACATGAAATGGTGGCAAAGCACGACTCCTCCCTCACCTCTGAGGAAGTAGAAGAGGATCTCCTTCAGCATTGCCTTGTGGATCTCCGGGTGGGTGATGGAGTTGAGCAGCCTCCTCTTCTCCTCGTCGGCGAAGATGAGCTGGCCGAGCTTCTGCCTGTCGATCTCGCCGTTTTCCAGGAGGATGTCCGGCCCGAAGTGGTGGACGATGCGAGAGTACGCGGGAGTGTGCGGCTCCACCACTGTTGCGCGCATTGCCATTCCATCGACAAAAATAACGGCACAATAAATCGAATTAAAACGACTGACTTGAAGTGAATAAGTCAGTGTTGCCGTCGCGACGGGCAAACGGATCCAGTTTGACGCGTTGGAGGAATGGGCACGGCGGCAAAGGAAGTACGACAATGAAGAGGATGGAGATATTTGAAATCTTTTTTTTACAAACTCATTAACCACTTGATTTGTTCGGCTAAAGCCTTCCGTTTTTTCCCCTACGCGGAGCAGTGCCCTCCTCGCCTAAACCTGTGACCTTTCAATCTTCACAATATAACTACATCGTCCCTGGAGTCAGGAGGGACAGACTCTGTGATTCATAGACACTCTCGAAAGCGTTGGTCTTCATCAGCCTCCTACTGGCCTAACCTCCTTTTGTCTATTTATAACCCTTGACGATAATACAGTGATGGTAAATGTTATTGTTATGCAAAGCCCCGTTTTGACATTTGGGCGAATCGCAATTTCCAAACTATAGTTCATGTAGCAAGTTAATTTTGAAACGTATTCTAAAATGATGTTTGTATTCACCGTTTGAGTGTGGTTATAGTTAGTTTGCAGGGTGGAGGGGGGGTGGGGGGGAAGGGAATCACTTACCTTTTCTGGCCACGACATCAGCGTCGATTATGGGACAGCCGAGCTCCCGCAGCATTGATGACACTGTGCTTTTCCCAGAGGAAATGCCTCCCGTCAGCCCCACCAGGAACATCTTCAGGCAAAGATCAAGTAAGATGTATCACAGTTATGTCAGTAACAATACAGATCCTGTCGCTCGGGAAAAAGTCAAATGGAACTGAGGCAAAACTGTTACATAATACGAACACAGCGCTCGCTAATAAATAACGGCAATTTAAAGAGAAAATAAAACTTGTGTCTCGTCACTTATGCAGATTAAAAACAATGTGACAATCTAAAACTACCACCAATACCAAAACATACATAAGAGTTTTTTTTTTCCATTTCTTATATAGGAATAAGTACTCAAATATATAATATAGTAAAAATGGTCACAAGTACAGTATATGTGCATCCAATAAACCCCCTTTTAAGTAGGCATCATTTGCGGGCTAAATTTAATGAGATAATATGCTGCTTGTGTATATCGCTTCGGTGACATTTTAAGTAGTGGAGTAAAAAGTGCAACATCGACCTTTGTGTAGTTGTGACGTAAAAGTATAACGCGGCAGAAAATGATGAATCAAGTAACTGTCAGTTTTCAATGGACTTAAGTTACTTGGCCAATGGGGACCATCTCCATAACACATCTCCTGATTTCACTTTTACTGCTACTGGGAATAACACTCTAAATCAAATACATAGACAACACTATGTCATCTATTGTCATAATAACTGACAATCTGCTGAGATCCAAGTCTTTAACAAAACGCCCCCTGCTGACAAGCTCTGGAGCTACACGCTCGGTTACGGTGCGATAACAACTCAGCTGATGACACAACATGGACACAAACTGGCCTGACAGGTCAGGGAGTCAGCTGTTGGGTTACTGACATCAACCCCTTCAAACGTTAGTAATGTCCAGGTATCGTATTAATGGTCTTGAAAAATAAACTCAAGTCGTCCTGCTGGATCTATTTTGTGATTGCATTACCTCGTGAACGCAAATTCTCCTTCAATCAGCGGATGGAAATCCGAGCAACAGTGCTGGGTCTGCTGCAGTATGCTAACAGGCTAAAGTTAGCGCAAGTGTTGATCACGTAGAAACGAGCACGGACACACAGACAAACGAGGCAGCGGGCATTTTCTCTTCAGTTAAACAAACGTGGGGTCTGGTGAAATGCAGAACACCGTGGTGTCGCTGGGCGCTGTGGCATTCAACTCCGAAACAGCACCCGACTCCCTGCTAACGACTTAGCCTCGTCGCTTACCTAAGTGTCCCACCAGAATAACGTTCCGACATCTGTTACTGCTTTGCCTGGAGTTCCGCTCAACTCGGTTGCCATCCAATGTAAGCCACAACGGTTGCGGTTTCAAACCAAACCTGGTTTATTGGTCAGGAAAATAAACACGTAATGTTTCCAACATCATTTGCACGTAATCAAATGGACAAGGGTCGTTCTATGAAATATAACTAGTTTTGAGTCTTGAAGTAGAATGTGAAGGCAAAGCTTTTGTCTGAATGCAAATGAATTCAACATTACATTTTTGCAATCTTTCCATTATCTTGTAGGGGAAAAAAAAAAAAAAAAAAAAAAAGCGTCCACTCTGATCAGCACTTCGCTGTGACGCTCTGATCCGCACCTTGCTGCGACGGTGGCGTCTCTGTCGACACGGGGAGGCTGGGGGAGCCGTGAGCGCGTTTGGACCGTTTCCCCCTGTGGACCGCTTCACCTCCGTCCTCTCCTTCCTCGCGCTCCAGCCGGCCTCTTTTGACAAAGTGCTCGATCCTGGACTCCAGGCTCTGGCAGCACGGACGCTCCAGCAGCGGCCGGTAGTTCCTCTGCCTGCTGCCTTCCACCAGCCAGCACGCGTCAGAGGGCACTCCGCCTGCGGGCGGGTGGACAGCGGAGAAACAACGAGTGAACTAATGTCCCATGCACTCGTGTGCAGTGGCGCGAAATATTAAATAGATGTAAAACAACAAACAATAAAAAAGCTGAAAAGCTTTGCCGTCTGCTCTGAACGCAAAATGAGAATAAATTGTGTTTTGAAAAGTAAATTATTTCCAGGAGAATCCAAACAACCTGGATGATCGACATACATTGTCATACAGTGCATGCTTAAAGGAAGCAAATATGTGCATTTCAATCTATATTGAAGTGGCACAAAAGAATGCCGTGCAAATCTGTGGTTATAGCCTTTCGCGACATTCACTGAATCCTGCCTGTTGAATCCGAGTTTGCTCGACCGCTCACCCGTGGCTTCCAAACCCTTGATCATCCCGTGGAGCACGTGGGTCTTGACGGCGCTCTGGGTCCAGTGCTGCAGCAGCGTGGCCAGGACGTGGTTCACCTCTTGCCTCTCCTGCTTCCAGCCCAAACCTTCAAAGTGGCAGTCGTACAGCACCAGGGGGTAGTCCACTGCCATGCTGGCAACAAGAAGGACAATGTACCTGAAGTGCGTTGCCATTAAATATGATGTACAGCAGATTTGTTTATTTATTCATTTTTGGAAATCAGCCACAATATTATAACAAGAAATATGCATTGTTTTTTTTGTTGTTGGGTAGGACTCACGAGCCTCTTAAGTTATTTCACCTGTACTGGGGCTTCCTGGGATTATTCTGCACATCCAGGAGCTGGTCAATTATCTCCGGGGCTTCCAGTTTCTGACCGATCAGGAGGAGCACCGCCATCATGCATCGCACCTGCAGCGCAACACAATGATCAGTATTAGTATTCTAAATTTGACAGAACACAAGCCAATACATTGGAATTGCAAACGCGTGCACACAGGCTCGCTTCAACCGAAACCGTGAAAACAAAAGAGCGTCTGTCTGACAATACCTGGTGGTAAAGGAAGGCTAATCCTTTGATTTCAAATATGAAGAGCTCATATCGATCGCCGCTGGAGGGCTGCTGAGACTGCAGCACAGGCCTGACTGATGCCGCCAAGATGGTCCTCTCAAACTGCAGCACTCCGTTGCCCACATCCATTTTGCAGATGTTGCGGAAGTCATGGGTGCCCTGGTATCTGTTGGGTGCCAAACGGGGCCTCGGGTCAGAACCGGGACATTCACGGGCCACATCGCCGCTCGCGATTTCGCCTCTTCACCCACCTCTTTGCAGCCTCGGCCATCAGAGCCACGTCCAAAGATCCTCGGGGGAAGTAGTAACGGTACGTGCGCGACTGACAGTCGAAGCGCGCACTGAAACCCTCCGCTGCCGGTGCCCAGTCCAGGACCCTGATGTCCTGGGGCAGGACTCTGTTCAGCATCTTCACGTACGGCACCTCGGAGAGAGCAGCCTTACTCTTGGTGCTTACGTCGACAATTTCAGGGAGCGCGACGCCCAGTCCGCCACCAAACTGAGTGGACCGCAAATCGATAGTAACGACCTGTGCCAAAGAGAGACTTACTCAAAGGAACGCGTGACAAGAACTAAAATTTCACGCATTACCCACGTGACATGCCGCATCCTCCCTATATGCTATGACCCTCTTTCATCTTCACCTACCTGGGAGAAGGCACTGACTCCTTTATCGGTGCGACCACAGCGGTGGTAGTTGGAGCTCTGTCGGTCTTGGATCAGCCGGGTTTTGAGCAGGGCCTCGAAGAGCCGGGCCTCCACGGTGTTGTCCGTGTTCTCCTGCACGGCGAAGCCCTGGTAGGCCCAGCCCAGGTAGGCCAGCCGCAGGGCCACGTGTCGCCGAGGGTGGACGGAGAAGTCGAAGGGACGCTCCTTGTTGGCTCTTTTACCCCTTTTACCGCTGCTGCTGCTGCTGCTGCTGTCGCCAACGGGCCCGTGACCCGCGCTTTCATTGGTGGACGGACTGGAGGCGATCTCCACGTCCTGCCCGGCTCCTCTGCCCTCCCTCACCTGGGACTTGAGCTCCTCCAGCTCGGCCTCCAGCTGCGTGATCCTCCGGGTCAACGCCTCTGACATGCTGTTTGGGACAGTTTACAGAGGATGCCACCTGCTCAATACCCACACATGACTAGCACCTCTGTTAGCCAATGCACACAATCCCTTTTCTCGGCTACATGCCACGTTAGGTTTCTTATCCTTTACGGGTTGGCGGCCAGTTAAGCAATATAGCTAACAATGAGACTACAGTTTCACTCACACTGCTCCCCTGTTGAGGAGTTCTCCCCTGATGAGCCTAAGCAGTATTCTAGCTACAGGCTAACACTAAACACCGTCTATTCTATGAGCTCATGAGATCAATTACATCATTTGTATCGGTCGTAAACACCGACAAAGTGTGTATTTACCTGTAGCTTCAGTGCTGATAAATACTCATGAAACTCAGTCTTTCTGTCACTTTCTCGGTACCCGGTGAACACATGCGCCTTTCATAGCTGATACTGATTCGCCAAAGTCGGAGCTATTTTGAGAGGGGACATACTTCCTGTAGGGTGGTTCTGGGAAATGTAGTTTACTCTTCGAAAGACCCGTTGAAAGAGTGCAACAACTAATGATAATGATAATGATAATAATAATAATAATAATAATAATAATAATAATAATAATAATAATAATAATAATAATAATAATAATAATAATAATAATAATAATAATAATAATAAATTAAGAAGAAACAAAGAGAGATTGTTATACATTGTATGCAGTGCAGTGCAGATTGAGCCACGCGACCACCTTACCAGAATGTATCACACATTTATTCTATATAATAATCCCAAACCTGAATGTAACTATTAAAGCAGGTGTTTTAAGCATCATAGGTTTAAATCACATTAGACGAAAAAAGGAACCAGATCCAAGAAGGTAGCTGTCTTTGGGCAAAACGGCCCAAATCAACTGAGGTCCTCATCGTTTTTTCGTTTTATGTCTAGACACAGGCACACACCGGCCAACACTCCAAACACCTGCGAGAGGAAGGTAATGGTGGTAAATTAGTTGCAGCAAATGAACTTTGAAACAGGTCAAAGGGTTGATTTTTCCCTCTCAGCCAATTCAAATTAATTCTGCATTTCACTACCTGAGGCAAACAGGAGGAGACCGGCCTCATTGTCATTCATATCATTCTCTTCTTTAGTTAAGTTAGAAAATTGGATTTCAATTATTTGTTGGAGTGACTTTGCATGTGATATTTCTTATTTACCTCCGTGAGTCCAAGCGCGATGCAGACGGCACCGACCCACATCACATTTCTCAACAGAAAGAGCTTGATGGCGGAAACGCAACCCTGACGACAAAGTCATGAAATACTCACAATTTGTTCAAAGATATGAGATAAAATGGCCGTACAATTGGAAAAAGATATTTTCCCAGAAGACCTTTTGGTCTATTTCTATCTTGTCCTGTCCACAACCCTCGCTCCTCGCCAGGCAGCAGGAATCCGGCAGGACGGCGTGGGTTTTGATGGAGGCCGTGTCGCCTGTTTATTTCTCGACAAAAAAAAAAGAAACAATTTCTGTTCATTCAGATAATTCACTCAACCAATCTCAAACGATCCCCTGTGGTGTCTCACCCTGCTTCGGAATATGTAAAAGGCGACGCCTGTCCCTGTCGCCAGAAGGATGATGTCGATCAGGATGCAGGTGAACTAGCGCGCGATGGGAAAAAAAAAAAAAAAAAACGCGCGAGTGAGCCGCGCGAGAGGCGAATCCCGCCCTGTCTCCTTTAAATGAAACCCACGCGCGTCGCATTGAAAATAACCAAAAAAAAAAGACGCGGAAAGTATGATCTGTCCGTTAAACATTACGATGGCACGCGTGCACAATAAATGATAAGGACACTTTTAAACCCGCGATGGAGGATGACATGACTCACCGCAAGCCACCGTAGAAGAATCATTGATAAACGCCCCGACGTGCCCCAACAGGGAGGTGAGGGCTACGGTGACGCCCACAGCAATAAGGACTAAAGCAATTTTAGACAGACCGCTCCCGGCGAAAGTACCAATTTGTGAGTGGGTGGGACGCTGCAGTGCTCCATTCACGAAGAGGGCGACACCGGATGCCCGGAAAAACGAAAATCAACGTCAATTCAGCGCGAGGCATTATATCCGGTGGACGCAGTTCTGATGGAGATGAATGGCAGTCTGCGGTCGAGCCGTCGGGAGTGAGTCGTCCTAATGAGGAGGAAGCCCAACAAATGAAGTCGTACCCTCGGAGTTGTGGAAACGGGAAGGGGTCAAATGTTGCCCCGGGTTCTACGGATTTGTCAAATCTTATTTTTCTTTTTCTTTTATTTTATTTTTTTACCAAAAGAAGCCACATTCGTCATCATGCGGAGGTGGATTACTTTCTTGCAAGTAATGGGGACTTTTCCAACGATTCATTTTCTTTTTGCCCAACCAGGACCCCTTGCTGTTTTTTTTTCTTTGGCCAAGAGTCAGACTGATTAGCTTCCTTTTTGTTGCCACCGCTTTTACTCGGCCCAACCCCTGGGACCCCCGAGACTACGTTTGATACGGTTTGAAAGCAAAATGAATTCCCTTTCAAATGAAGCTATAAATGACTTCCCCTCCCCTGCTTCTCCTTTTATTCTGTGCCGCCACTCTTTGCCGTACAATTTGCTTCAACAGTTCAGGTTTAACAATACTTTGGCAAAACGTCTTTCATTTGATGCACATTCAAGCATAGCGGCATGCATTGAAGTCGACATTTAGTGGAAGGAAACCTTCTCTCCCCTATGATCCGTTCAGTGAATTAAATCATGTTGCTTCCCAAGAAGATAGCATTGAAGATAATGAGCCAGCCTTCAACCCTGCAAGCCTTGCACATGGCGAAGGCCTGATGCAGTTCCTCCAACCCTCCTGTACGAGAAGAGAAAAGAGGCCCGAGAGACAGCCGCAAACTGTCCCTCCGTCTCAGTGTGGACGGTGGTTCGCCAGAGAGTGTGCCACGTGAGCTCACGCAAACCCCCGGCGATCCTGGTCGCACTTTCATTTATACAGTACATCTCAAGAAAACATTCCCTGTCAGACTATTTGAATAGAAGCATCGCCGAAGCGCAACCTGCAAGATAAGATAGAAGGAACTTTACACCAGGCCAGCCGAGTAGTGGCCTTTTGGGAATGGAACGTGAACCACTGAAAACCTTTTTCTTCCATACATATAACCGCAATATATCTATACGCAATATACCTATACGCAATATATCTATATTTGTTTGAATATACACTGACAGTAGCTTGTGATCTGGCATGCCAGACTTTGGCCATATTAAATGAACTAGAAAAATACATCAGTGTGTTGTTGACACAATATAAATCTGACTTTTTTTTTATTATTTACTTGAAGAAATGAGTTTGTTTGTGAATTGACACTTTGCCGACAGGAATTACAATCCCCATGCACAGTAAGTGCCCATCGCTGGACTCATCTTTTTTTTATTTTTCTTTATTCTTCTTTATTAGAGCTGAATTTAGCGGAGTGTTTACGATGTTTTTTTTTTTCTTCTTTCGTCTCTCTAAAAATATGTGAGGGAAGAGAAAAAGGGGAAAGTAAATAGTGGGAGAATATATATATATATTAAAAAAAAAAAAAGAAAAAAAAAAAGCAGTTTCTCTCTGTCTCACGATGCGTAGTGGAACTTGCTTCGTGGCTTTCTTCCATCCTTTTTGGGGACCAAACTCTTCCCTATAGATTCTCCGTCGGAATATGGACCCGAAACCTGAGCCGGCTCCACAGGCGGCAACAGGACCGAGGCCTGTGGCCGCAGCACAGGGACCTCAGAGTGAGGCTGGCGAGACTCTGCCAGAGTGTCTCCTCTCGCTGTTCGCGTCTCTTTGTGTTAGTCTTTTTTCTGCCTTTGTGTTGTTTTTTTTTTCCTTTTCCCCCCTCTTTCTTCTTTCTCGGTTCTAATATCCAGAGTCGCCTCAGGCCGCGAAGGGACATGCTTTCTGATTTCGGACTTTCGGGCTCTCTTCCTTGCTCTGCCCTCCTTCTCCGCTGACTCACAGCAGGTTGTTTGAACATGTGGGATGGGGAATTAAGGCTCCCGAAGCAGATTCGCTCGAGGCCAAACATTAGAGGGAAACAGGCCGTGTTGTTTGTCCCTTTGACGCCGGCGCGGGAGACTGCGGTTTGGTATTTCTCCTGCTCATCGGTGGATTTCCTCATCTTCTGGTTCACATTTGCCTGCAAACAAAGTCAAGCTGAAGAGATAAAAAAACTAAAACACTGTGTCCGCGAAAATGTCGATGGCCGAGCCTGCGGCGGTTCTGTCAAATACCGTTTCCCAGGTTTATCGAAGGACTGCAATGAACTTCACTGTCCGCCCGATTCGCCCGCGTCCTGTGCAGCCCCCCCCCCCCCGATTCTGGTCCGCCAGATCGTGATCATTTCTGCAGCGTGAGGTGCACAACCACAGGAGGGCCCCATTTGACTTTAAAAAAACAAAAATAAACCCCTCATTTAAACGAAGGCAAACGTCACGAATATCAGGCCTGCCTTGACTCAGATTGCACGGAGTGACGGATTGGTGGATTTGTTTGAGATCGCTTGTGGGAACGGCAGGGTAAAATATTTCGCACAAAGCTTGTTTTTCAAGGAGTTGACGGGAGCCAGAAGCAGAGGGACTACCCTAGTTGGCCTGCTGTGTCACAGACGCTGAACATGGACGCCTGCCCACTCACTGCTTTTCCTGTTTTGAATTCCGTAAAGGCTTGGTAAACACTTTGGACGATTTCCGTCCGATAAGGATTGTTTTCTGGGGAGGAGGTGGCCCCGCGAGGTCTTAGGCTGGAAGTGCTCTGGGGATTAGGCCTCTGCGTTTTTCTCGTTTCATTCCAAACGTCCCACCAAATCACTATATACACCGTGTTCTGTGGTATACCTTTTCTTACCATATATGGCTCCCTCAACAGAATGCGCCCATCGCTGGACCATCTTTTCCACGGGAGATCGCCTGGGTGCGTCCAGGTCGTGTATGTTTCCTCCTTGCATTGTTCCAAACTAAATAAATAGTATGGTAAAGAACAGCAGAAAGAGCAACAAAACCCACTCACCAGACATCTTTTTCTTTCAAATATTTTTGGATTTGGAGGTGTGTTCCATTGTAAATGTTGGCACGCGGGTTAAAAAACAAAACGGCATGTAGCCCAAAGGGAAGGAAGTGTAAAACCTCGCTTAAATAATAACCGTCTGTTAACTGTCGTGTCAACGTTACTCCGGCCTACGCTGGTGATGTGGGGAGTGATTCGAGCCAGTTTATCCGTTTGTCCGTATGCTGTTTGTTTTCATTTTCAAAAAAGAAATTGCCCCATAAATAAGGCAGTGGTAACACCTCATCTGGATGACTCACATTGGATGTGCCTTCCTTGAAAATGCGCGTGTCAAAAAGTGTGTCAAAGGCCTCGGAGTCCGTCCGTCGGTGGAGAGTTAAGCTCTCGCAGACATCTGGTCCATCCATCAGCAGGCCTTTAGCGCCAGGGGAGAAATTGGAAGTCCAAAGTAAATGATTTGTGCCTCCCCCCATACGGCACTACTCACGCATTCCAGTCTCTGCTATAGTTTCCCCTTGCATTCTTGGGAAATGTGTCCAATTAAGCCCGCAACAAAGGCCGCGATTTATTTATAGGCGTTTTGCATTATGACTAATCAAATGAGGCTCTATTTGTTCATTACTGTCAATTCCATATTTATTTATTTTTTTTAGCTGTGTGAGAACTCAATAATGGCTTATACCAAAGCCATGTGTCAATATACATTTATAGTTCCAGTATGCGGCTTAGCTAGAAAAAGGATATAACCTCACCGGCTAATTGCGATGACTGACTAACTAATGACGTCATACAATATATTAAATCGAAATATTGACAGGGGCCGAAGTGGATCCAATAATGTCAGATTCTTTCACTGACTGAACTTAGAGACCAAAAAAGAGCCGTAATCCACAAAAATCTTTTTCCTTTTTGTTCAGGACATAAAAGCAAACGTCAGTATGCTCTTAAGACCATCGGGGGTTAAAAAAAAATAGGGGGCTTATCGGAATAGTGACTTTGTGGCAGCAGATTCAAAATTGAGAACCCCGAAAGGCCCGTCGCCCGGCCTCACGGGCTTTGAATACGGATGAGCTGAAAACCACAGGGTGACAATCAATCCACAGAAGGGCCACTGGAAACACACCGTGGGGACACACCCTGCCAGCTGCTACAACTACGTTTCCATGTCAATAGAAAATTAAAGGTGTATCGTTTACGGGCCGAAGCCACTGGGCACGCGGTCACGTGGGGCCAGCTCTCTCCTTTCATTCAAAAGAATCTCCAAACCGCCCCCCCCCCCCCCCCCCCCCCCCCCCCCCCCCCCCCCCCCCCGCCCCCTCCCCCCCCCCCGGAAATCCCAGCGTTTGAATATAGTCGCTCCGATGATCTCTGTTGTCTGAGCGCACGCTCGCAGAAAGCTGCCCGACTGGCTCTTCTTGATTCCTGCGGGAGACTCTCGAGAGCGGGGCTCAACCTTCACTCGGTTCGCAGTGTTCACAGGGGAAAGGTGTTTTTTTTACGCCGAACAATACCCGAAAGGAGCTGGCAGCGGCAGGAAGCTGTGATCACGTTCTGAGGCAACGTGGACCAGGTGAAACTTGCTTTTTTCGGAGGTATCTGGTGCGGGTTTTTCGGTGATCTTGCTGCTCTCAGTTTTTGTTTTCAGCTCAATTGTTTTCTCTCTCCCACATGTTTTCCACACTGCATATCTCTCCTGTGTTCAACCACATGTGTGCCCCCCTCTCTCTCTCTCTCTCTCTCTCTCTGTTCTCTGTCCAGAGGGCCGGCGGGGGCTGGACATGTGTGTTTTTAATTGGCCTTCCGACAAAACTGTCCCGTTTCCCACTGAACCGCGGGGGCTCGGAGAGTGGGCAGTGATTTCAGAGGCTCCTCCCGCTGTCGCAACGGAGAGGATGTGTGACTAGAAAACAAGAGGCCAGTGTGCAACACATGAGCTTCACACTCCACGGCCACAGTACATGAAGGGGTGAAGAAGCGGCCAGGGGGACAACAGAAGAAGAGGAAGAGGAGGAGGAGGAGGAGGAGGAGGAGCAGATGCTTGGTGTCTTCGTCATTTCAACCCGAGGATGGACAAGGGCGGCGAGAAGCCTAAGACCTACGTGTCCACCTTCCGACTGGCCCTCAAACCTCCGGCCAGGCCGATCTGTGTGGACGGGAAAGTGAAAGAGAATAGATTGCACGCCAGCGGCGCAGCCGCCGCGGGAAACGACAAACGAGGAGTCCCCTCTGCAGCAGGTAAACGAATAAAAAACGCGGATTTTACAGGACCACACGAAACCGCTTTCGATGTGCCATATTTAACCCGATAAGGGTCGTTCTCTTCTCCCCCCCCCGTGCGTGTGCGCCGGGCTTTAATCCAGAGCTCGTTTACCAGAAACATTCGCACAATTCACTCTGCCGCAAGGCCTGTCGGGAAAAGCCGGACTAACGAGAATCTGCGCAAAAATGAAACGTGTACGATGAAGTTATATCTCTCCTGCGGGCGACTTCAGCACTTGTCAAAGTAATTGCCGGGCCTGCAGCTTTTGTAAGAGACACTGTTATTATGACATGTGCTGTTACGCAATTGAGTGTCTACAGGAGTGACCTGGAACTTGCCCCACACACACACGCACACGCACACGCACACGCACACGCACACACCACACACACACGCCACACACACCGCACACAGATACTGACGACATAACAACCTCTACCAGTGATGGTCCTGGGACATTCTCAAACTCCCCTCCCCCCCGCCAGTGTGTTTGCACATGTGGTGGGAAAACATTTCGTGTCTCCCACAAGTCTTGCGCAACGGTACACCTGCGCCTGATGTGAACACAGGAATACTTTCAATCCACATTTCAATTCCAACGCGGCGCCCGTCCTACATTGGTTCGGCGCCAGTGTGAACGGGCCGCAAACCAGTAACGTATATACTGTATACGCCTCTGTTCGGATGCAGCACAGCCCCTGGCATCGCCCCACTTCAGAGAGCCCCCCCAGGGCCGCACCGCGTGTGAAGGAAGTGATGCGGCTTTTTCGAGGCGTTATCACAGGAAGTCCGCCTCTCAGCGTTTCCTGGCGACACAATGGTACCTTGGAAATACACCTTTACGTGGAAGGAACGAGTGGCCAAAGCTCGATACCACACTTTCCCATATGTTTGCCTACTGTTTCACCACGCACACTAAATCAAATTTAAAAGACTCGAATACAATGCGTTGGAACAGATAATGGAGGGAGGGGCGCGCGTAGGGCTGTTTTGTTCCTGACTGATTTGCTCTGGAATTATTTGGACGGATCTTTGTGTTAACCCTCATTTGTATTCAATGTTTTTGCCTCTCGGCGAAATGAACCGCATTGAACGGATATGTGTGTGGTCTTGCAATGTAGCAGCAACAAAGGAAATGGCCAGAACAAACAACCGTGAGCCGCGCCACGAGGTCACGCCCAAAGTCACGCCACGTGAAAACACAGGAAAAGGTATGGTAAATAACTTCTGATGAACTTTAGCAAAAAAAAAAAAAAGTCTATGCATTGCGACAAAACCCCAAAGTCACACTCACTCCTCCTACTGCAGAGTTCACTCCTTCATATCGATGACACAGGTTAATTGTAAATATTCAAACCAAATGGGGCAGGGAAGCAGCTCTATGGCAGCCTGAGATCGCGGCATGCGTCACTGCAACCCAACATGGCTGCTCACCTGTGATTGGTCAGAGGCGGGTTTTTTTTTAGACCCCTCCTATCATAGTGCACACCTGTGAGTTCACCTGCCTCTTCAGTCTCCCCAGATTTCCGAGACACCGGCCACCGAACAACAGTCTCCAGCTGCAAAGGTGAGCGGAGGGCGACAAATCCAGACGGCCCCGGAGTTAAGCGGAGTTTAGGCTTCCGAATTTTTACCTTTTTTTTTTTTTTTTTTTTCTTTTCTTTTGAAATGCTCTCCTCAGGCCCTCCCGTGGAGTTCTTTGAGCCGCCCGAGCAGGTGGAGGTGCGGCTGGGAGAGCAGGCCCGGTTGCGCTGCGAGTTCCGGAGCAGCTGCGTCCCCGTGGCCTGCTGCTGGATCTACAACAGACACAAAGTAAGAGCGGCGCATTCCCACGGGTCACCGGTTAGGATCGATTTGCCTGTATTATTATGGGTGGGACAAAAAAAAAAATAAAAATCTAAAAATCTTGCTCGTCCCTCAGGCGGTGGTAGGGAGCAGCAGGATGTCTGTGAGGAGCGGGAAGACCCAGAGCAGTGTGGAGATCTCCCAGGCCTGTCGACAGGACGCGGGCTCCTACACCGTGGTGGTCAGGAACCAAGAAGGCTCTGCCCGGCATACCGTCTCCCTCAGTGTCATAGGTGAGACTCAACGGTTGTCCACACCTCACGGTGGATGTTGTGTTCCAACGGGGATTTGAGAATATCCTGGACGTGAGCGCTATGGTCGGACCTTTCGCCTCCCATATGCATGCCGGTACACTGAACCAAGGGGGAAAAAAAAGGGCTTCTTGATATTTTTACCCACATTTTAAGATGAATGGACAAGACATCACTGAGACATTCAAAAAGCGAATGGATAAGTGTAAAAAAAAAATAAAAAAATTAAAATGACACACATGCCTGACTCAGCGGCATTCTGTCATTGCACTTCTCCTCAGACCGACCCGATCCCCCGGCGTCCCAGCCCGTCGTCTCCAAACTGTCCACTCAGTCCCTGGTGCTGTCCTGGACGGGCCCCAGCTACGACGGAGGCTCGGCGGTGCTGGGTTACACCGTGGAGGTCAGGGCCGAGGGCCCGGACGAGCCCGGGAGCTGGAGGGAGGCCGCCAGCCGCTGCAAAAACACGTGCTACCACGTCCGCTCGGGCCTGGAGCCCCTGGGCCAGTACCGCTTCCGGGTCCGGGCCTACAACCCGGCGGGAGTCAGCGAGCCCAGCCAGGAGTCCGAGTGCGTGGAGATGGCCACGGAGAGTGAGTGACACGCGGGGATTGGGGGAAAATGTTTGGAAGCCAAGCTTTTGGAGACGGACTCTCGTTCGGTTTCTTGAACTGTGCCATACTTGTCGTGGAAATTGTCCTCATGTTTCCTCTTCCCTGTTTTGTGTCTGAAGATGAAAAGAAGGAAGAGGTGGAGCTGTATGTCGACGTGACTGTCGACACGCAACACAAAGTCGAGGACCACTACGACGTGCATGAAAAACTGGGAGTGTAAGCACCGGTTCTTTGTATTTAAAACGCAATTGAAGTAGATTGGGGGAAAAAGGGACAGACCACCACTGAAGTTGTAAGGGGCAACTTTCTTTTTCTGTTTTTGCTTTGGATGCCCAAAACCCCCCAAAATCCAGCGGGAAGTTCGGTCAGGTGTTCCGGTTGTCCCGTAAAGACACGGGCGAGGTGTGTGCGGGGAAGTTCTACCGAGCCCGGACCTCCAAAGAAAAGACGGACGCGCGCAAGGAAATGGAGCTGATGAACTTTCTCCACCACCCAAAATTGGTCCAGTGTCTGGCCGCCTACGCCACGCGCTCAGAGACGGTCATGGTGATGGAGTAGTAAGTAGCTGGGAGGGGGAGATGTGTATAAGAGACAGAATACAATGCGTGGGGGGGGGGGGGGGGGGGGGGGGGGGGGGGGGGGGGAAAAATCGACCATACATGAAACAAGTTGATTCCCTTGTGAATTGGTCTGAAACAAACCTTCAAACTGAAGTGGTGCATTTTCCCTCCAAATTTGAATTCGGTACCACCGGTGCACTCGTCGAGTTTTTTTTAAAAAATTTATTCGGCCGCGTGGGCCTGATGAAACGTGTTCTCCCTCGGCTCAGTATCGCAGGCGGAGAGCTCTTTGAACGCATCGTGGACGAGAGCTTTGAGCACACGGAGCCCACCAGCGCCCGCTACATGCAGCAGATCCTGGAGGGCATGCGGTACGTCCACAAGCAGAACATCGTGCACCTGGACCTCAAGCCGGAGAACATCGTCTGCGTGGACACCACGGGGACACGGATCAAGATCATTGACTTCGGCCTGGCCAGCAGAGTCGGTGAGTTTGAGGGGGGGGGGGGGGGGGGGGGGGGGGGGGGGGGGGGCGCTGTGGTAACGGTGTCCGAGTAAACTCACTGGGAATTCAAAATGTACGTGCAGTGTGTCCCGCGAGAGCGTGGGTTATTTGGAAAATGGAGCTTTTCTGAACAAAATGTTTTATTGCTCGCTAAGGACATTGCGTATTCCAGTGAACAGCGTGCCCTGTGTTCTAGTGATCTAAGCAATCTGAACGATGCAAGGAAACGGGGAAAATCCTGAGATCCATGTAAGGCCCGAACACAAACGAGCATTGGCGGCCGCCTGCTCTCGGCTTTGTGCTCAACTTGTGCACCCAGCTATAGGAATGAAATGCTTCGTGCTCTGTGGTTTCTATGATTCCCAAGATTCCCTGCTGGGGGGAAAAAAAAACCCCCAAACAAAACAGGCTTTTAATACCTGCCAAACACGACCAAAGATAACACAGAGGAGTGTTTTCTTAATTCTTGCATGTCTCTTAATACTCCTTCAATGATAAACGGGCCACTAACTCACCATTTTCCTCGAGTCGCTAAACATGTCACCTAAAGCTGAACATCCGATGACACTAAAGAGCCACAACGGCTCCGGACCGGGTGGTCTATTTACAGAAGACAGGGGCCGTCTGTAAATAGGCTAATACAAACACGCGCGATGTTTAGGGCCACATCTCGACTGTCCGAGCATGACTCTCACTCTCGTCCCGCTCTTCAGAGGACGATAAGCCACTGCTGGTGATGCACGGCACGCCTGAGTTCGTGGCCCCTGAGGTGATCAACTACGAGCCCGTGGGCCTGGAGACGGACATGTGGAGCCTCGGAGTCATCTGCTATATCCTGTAAGTGAAACAGTGGGGTTGGAAGAGCAAATGGTGTGTATAATTCCCATCCAAACGAGTGACCTGTTGTAAAAGATCAAAACAACAACATTTGCATTCACATTATACCTTAAATTATTTAATAATTGACCTTTTTCCGGAAATCTGTCAAGTATGGCAATTTACTATTTATGGGGGGAGTATTACCATCATTCATCCGCAATTTGATACGAACGTAATGAGTTGAATCTACTTAACCCGTTAAAATAACAGCCAAGGTCGATATGGCGCCATCTCGTGGCGAAGGCCTGAAACAGACCAGTATATTTATCCCTCAAGCGAGAGGATGTGAAATCGATTATTTCCAATTGTTGGCGCGAACAGACCAAGGTGAGGATGTCCACTCGTGTATTGACTGTCGTGTGAGTGTGTGAGTGTGTGTGTGTGTTTAATTCGAAGCGTTTGTGTGTCCAAGGCTGAGCGGAGAGTCTCCGTTCCAGGGGAACAGCGATGCGGAGACTTTAGCTCTCGTGACCGCCGCCAGCTACGAGTTTGACCAGGACAGCTTTGAGGACATCTCCGATCAGGCGAAAGACTTCATCGGCTCGCTGCTGAAGAAGGACCGCAGGTGGGTCTGTCGTCTTTGTGACGCGTGCTGAAATTCGAACTTCCGCCTTGCGCTGCGAACACAGTCCGTGGTATCCACCGACCGGAGCACCCATTCGTGACTCTCGGCAGGTGGCAATGTCCCACGAGGGCTCCATTGCAGAACTACTTGGCGAGCTCTGGGCGCGAGTTTGGGGTTTAAGATGATGCAGGGTTGGAAGCAAGTCAGGGGGCCGCCGCCACCACCAAGTGACGTTCTCCGCTTTCCGCAGATGCCGGTTGTCGTGCACCGAGGCCCTCGCCCACCCCTGGATGGTCTCGTTCACCCCCATGACCCGCAGACCCACCAAATCCCTCAGGAAGGAGAAGATGAGACATTTTCTGGCCAAACGAAAGTGGAAGGTAACGCTACGAGTGGTTTCGGCCCGGCATTGGAAAGATGTACACGTTTCCTTATCGGCCGCCTCCTTATGGCTGACCTTTTCTAAAGTCGTTGTGCTGCACAAAGCCCCCGAAGCTTGGAAATGAACGTAGCCCGTCATCCGGTGCCATTTGTCCTTTTAAACTTCTAGAAAACCGGCAAGGCTGTTCTGGCCCTACAGCGGATGGCTAACCTCTCCAACAGGCCAGACTCTCCTGGCAGCTCCTCAGAGGGTGAGACTGATAAATGTGCACGCACGCACACGCACACACACACACACACACACACACACTCTCACTCTACCCTCTCCCATTTCCTAGAGCTGCATGCATATGGCAGATGATTCACAGTTTCAGATTGTCACTTCAAGTTTAGCCCTTTGTGATCAGTAAAGCCTCGTTTCAGTTGTGTTCATCATCATCATCATCATCCTCATCCTCCCCGCTCTCATCCAGAGCCAAGCTGGAGCCAAGAGGCAGAGGAGGCCATCCAGTCGCTGGAGAAGCAGCTGCAGAGTGAGCCGTGCTTCCAGCAGACCCTGAGGGACACCACCCTCCCCGAAGGAGCGACTGCACAGCTAAGATGCCTTATCAAAGGTAGGTTGAGACGGAGTTGTGATGCAATTCATGGATTTCTACCATGCCACATTCTATAAGGCGAAAAAAAAAAAAAAAACCCCAACAATAATCAAAGCTTGTTAAAATTAAAGCTTTTTATCCTTAGTTTAATCTCCGCTTAAATATAACCAAATTCAGACATTTTCGGTTTAACAACGGTGTTTCATTGTCTCATTTTTAGGTTACCCACAGCCGGAGGTGAAGTGGTTTCGGAACGAGACGCCGGTGTCTGACTCGAGCAGAGTGACCGCGGAGCAACACGAAGACGGGCTCTGTTCTCTGGCTGTGGCCGATCTGGAGCTTTCGGACTCGGGGGTCTACGTGTGCAGGGCCAGCAACATGCTGGGGGGAGCAATGTGCTCCGCCAAACTCAAAGTGGAGAAATGAGCCACAGTCCCTGGAGTTGTTGTTCACCGGGAAGACATTTCCTCAGAGGAAGTGGTTTGTTTGAATGGTTTGGCAAAGCCGGACTTGGAAACGACTTGAGAGGACACGGGTGGACGGTTGCCACTGCCACACAATTGGAGACAATTTACATACAATTTCAAGACACACGGGGTTGTGTTGCTGACGTCAACTATTGATGGATGGCGATTTGGACATGCGTACCAAGAGTCCTTTGTTTTCACGTGTCACCGATTACTAGTGCACTTTTTTTAAAAATATTTCCTTTCATGTATGTTTAGCATGTCGTGCACAAGGTTTACAATTATTGAAATAAGGTCACATCGTGCTCTGTTCACACCGGGAGTTGCGTGGAAACGGTATTTTTTGCACATTTTAAAAACTCTTCAGATGTAAATGATTGAAAGGAATTCAAATAAAAAACGTACTTCTTTTGAAAGTCAACGTTTTGATGTTATTAATGAAAGGCATACGAAATCAGATCGTGTCCAGAGCCTTAAAACAAATGAGAAAATGTCATGGTTTCAATCGTGGATGAAAAACCTTTTTATTGCTTCATTTTAAAGCATTCCGGGTTCTTCTCGTATTACCAATCTAGCAGACGTATCTATGACACAATGCATTTTTTGTGTTAACTCATACATTACCATTCGATGCTAAACATTTCATCGTGAATATACTCTGAAACCCCAAAGATAAAGCGTTTAATACTACCTTTTCCCTTATTAGATTATTTTCTCAGCTACATTCATTAAAAACAGAAGCCGCGAAGAAGGAACAGGACTTGTAAAGTGTCAGCAGCGGACAGAGTGCCTCATATACTGGCCTGCAGGAAAGTTGGTCTTGCACGACTTAGGACTGCTCAATCTTGAGACTTTTTAAACAATGGCATCCATGATCCGTTCTCTCCACCGTCCATCATTCCACTGGGCATCTTTATATTAAAACCGGACACATGGAACAGAGTCAAAAGGTGTGAGCGGGGACACTCGGCTCGCTGCGAAGGCACCGTGGCCATTCTCACTTCTTTGTAAGGCAACATTTCCTCATGTGGATTAGCTGTAACGTGGCGACGTGTCGCTGGTCACGGCCAGGGCGATGCGGTGACCCACACACTTCGCTACTGTCTCTTTTGGATTCTCTTCTGGAGAAGATTCCATGCTTTCAATACCTTTAAAACAAAGTAAAATGTTGTTTTATTTTAGTTTATATACTCAAACTATTTCAAAATGTGCAGATACGCCTGCCCCTATGTGCGTCTCACCTGTTTGTGTGTGACCTCCGGCTCCCACAGTGTGCTGAGCACTACGTTGGCATATTCTACTTGTTTGGCATTGGACCACTGGCTCTCCAGTCTGCGCACAGCATCTTCTGCGCTCACACCATCTCGCTCGGTTATCCTTAACACCGCCTGCGAGAGGAGAACAAAAAAAAAAATCAATGCCTTGAATCTCAAGTTTTCAAAGTTTTTGTCTCCCCCTAGTGGTTAAAACACTAAAAACTAAAACAACCAACCAACCTGCAGACAATTCACTTTATTGCACTTTATTTTAGATTACCTCCTCCTGTGGGATGATGGTGACCCAGACCTCATGGACCATGTCTGTCCAGCCGGCCTCTAGGAGAACGGCTGCATCCACCACGCAAACCTTTTTACCTGCAAAGAGCCGTGGTTCAAAGGGTGCATTATTATCCACGATGGTCAACGTGTTCAATCGTCAGGGAGGACAACAATGGTAGACGTAGACATTACCTTCCTCTCTGGCTCGGCCGATTGTCTTCTTCACCAAAAGTGCAATCTCAGGCCACACAATATTTGTCAGGGCTTTTAACCGCTCCTGCATTATAAAAACAGCCCATTTGGTGAATTGTTTAAAGCAGCGAGACATGTCATTTGCAATGCCGTCAATGTCGTGAAACATTCACACTCGTCACGTTACCTGGTTTCCAAAAACTTTCCTCCCTAATCCGCGTCTGTTTATAGTTTGGTCTTCATTCATTATATCTGAAAGGAAAACCCAGCAAAGGTTTCATCGCTTCTTTGCAAGGGTGCATCATCATACATAAACATATTTAACTATATATATATATGTGATTCAGGTATCACAAAGGGATAGCTCATTAATTACATGTCACGGAAACAAACGAGGGGTTTTCCTTACCTGACCCAAATTCCTCAAGCACTCGGTGATAAGCCGCCGTGTCTGGCTGATAGACCTCGTGGCCCATTTTGTCACAGTCAATCCGGGCTGCGCCCAAAGCCTCCAGCTGCTTGGCGATGGAGCTCTTGCCACTGCCGCTGCCTCCCGTCAGGCCGATCACATATGGAAGGAGTGGGAGGTGAGAGGCGTCCTAGAAAGGGACACACAAGGGTTGAGAGAGCAGAAAAACAATACCAAAGATCCTTGCGTTGAAGAATGCCGATACACACCACTGAACCCATCATTTTTTGTCGAGTTCGGAAAACTTTGTGACGAAACTTATACCGGAAATTGACACAATATGCTCAATATATATAAGGATATAATAATATATCCCCCAAGGACAACATTTACATATTTTTGTATTTCCATTTTTAGAAACACAATTTGTTCGACAGGCAACCTATAAACTAATGAAGAAAAATCGGACACATTTTCTGATACAATAGAACCTCGAGAGTTTTCCGACTGCACTTTGGCATGCGCTTGACAAAAACCCCCCCAGAAAAAGCCACTTTCCTCTGGAGCAGTTAAATATTAACGTTTCCGTGTGTTTGACCCTTCTTTTCTTCGACCAAAAAACGTTTTCTTCCCCCCCCCCCCTCCAGTGAGCCAATGAAAGTCAAATGCGTTTTATGGCACAATCTGACTGTTTCTCATTAGTAGAGTATCTGTCTATATAAAAATATGAACTCCACTCAGATTGAATGCCGTTTTTTTTCTTAGGTTATAATTTCTAATCCTTAAAAAAATATATATATTTTACGTGCGTCACAAGCCCTTTGATCCTTGGCTTTTATTGTGTTTTCCTCAGTGTGTGAAATATTGATATAGCATTCATTATTATGTATTAAAATTCCACATGTGCAGACCTTTTCAACAGCACCTACTTTAGGCTCGGTGAGGAGGGTGCCCAGGAGGCGCGAGCGTAGACTAGAGGAGCTGATCTTCTCCTCCTCGGTCTCAGTGTGATGGGCATCTTTGAGCAGCTGGATCTCATGAAGAACGAGAGCTGGGAGGCCCTGGTTTAGGAGGACAAGACATTGATTATGGCCACCCCGGCGCTATGGAGAAACCAGAAACAGTGATCCTCAACATTGCCGACCCCAACTTCAATATAGTAGGCCACAATAGAATTAGCATTAGAATTACAAATGCGCATCGTCCCACACAAACAGGCACGCGCAAACGCACACAAGTCGGGGGAAATTGGACCTCTGCATTTAACCCATCTGTGGCGCATGCAAGGCCACGGAGCAGTGGACAGCGGAGGGCAAATTATCTTTAAAAGCCTTTCGACTTCCTGCAATCTTTACACATCAAGCCCAGTGACTCTGGGAAGAGCACTTTGAATGAAACAGGAGTAGAAAACAGTTATGAAATTAACTTTGCTGTGTCGAGAAAAGGGGGACGCCGCGTCTGTGGCTGCCAAAAGAATATACGATTGGTGACGACACAATGGCGTGAGCGCCATGTGTGGAAGACAACTCGAATATGTTGGCAGAAAACCTTCAATCGCTTAATTTATACATTAGGTGTCATTATTATTATTTTTGTGTGTAACTTTGACATAGCATGAGCTGATGACAATTGTAAAATCAAAAATAATTATGTATAGCAAGTTAACTTTTCCACATGTTTTCGACGACGCAGAAGGACTAAATACCAGATAAGTATTTGTATGGTAAAGAGGCAAATTCAGTTATGTATTTATAAGATGTGTATATGGAAGTTATTGTTTTTTGTGGCAAGTTGTGGCATTGTGTCCTTTGCTAGACATATCCGCAGCTGGTGCCAGAAGAAAAAAGCACAGAAAGGCTGAATGTCCAGAGCTTAGGTGATGCAATCTTTAAACCTCAGAGGCCATGGCTTATTTATGCCTCCCGTTCATTTCATAACTCACATTCTCAATACGCCTCCTGTTCACGGCTTCGCCCCCCTTCCTGGTCTCCTCGCTGACCACGATGCACTGCAGCTGGGTGTCCACCACGGACACGCCAAAGGGGTCGTCCAGGGGCACGATCTCCACCCGCAGCGACGGTTTGGTGTCCTGCAGGAACTCCTGTAGTCTCTGGACCCGCAGAGAGTAGGGCTGGATCAGCTCCTTCAGCACTTTCCCTGAGGGGGGGGGAAGAGTCGGCCCTCTGGTGGTGGTTCTTACAGATCATCAAAATATGGCACGAAAAATGAAAATTAACGACTCACTTTTCAGCATCACTCGGTCACACACACCAACGAGGAAGCGCTGATTGGCGAGCAGGCATGAGATGTTGAGCAGCGTCTTGTGGGCGCCGTGGAGCCGGTCAAACGTCCCCCCCACCACCACGCCAGCATATTCCTCCAAAGGTTGCGCCTGTTCTTCGCCCCCCCTGGGCCCTTCCTCTTCCTCCTGCAGCCTCATCATCAGCTGCGGGTGGAGCAGCACCGAGGGCAGGCCGGGGCCGCAGACGTAGCAGCGCCCGGTGTACTTCTGCAAACACTGGGTGACCTGGTGGGACTGGGCGGGGTCCTGCAGGGGAAAGTCAGTCAGCACCACGTCCGGGGAGTGAGTCAGGGGCTGTGGCGTGGGGAAGGGGCCGCTGGCCACCGCTGTCCCGCCGGGCGCCGCCGATGGGTGAGCGCGGACATTGGTCAGCAACACCCGGACGTCCAGGTGGCCGCACACGTCCGCCGCGTTGCTGTAGAGGCGGGTGATGAGCGTGGACAGGTCCACCACCGGCGGGAGGAAAACCGGCCGAGGCTGACCGCCGCTTCCCAGGTTCAGCCCGGGGTGGAGGTGGACGTACAGGGTGCGCTCCACGAGCTGGGCGGCCGAGCTGAGCACCGGAGCGATGCGCAGCGGGAGGGTGTGGAGAGGAGAGGTCAGCACCAGCACGCCCGTGCTGAACATGGACATGTTACCGGCCCGAAAACCGCTGGGGAGCCACGGCCACCACGCGAGCCCCAAAAGCCTCTTTTTAGGGGGTGAAAGACAAAGAAAAAGTGAAAGATTAGGTCCATTGTGCTGAATTTGTCGTAATCTTATGTTTTAGGATGTATAATAATATCTGGAGTGATTATGAATGACTTTGATCAAAACTGAATTCTGGCTGAATGTTGCTACAGCAGCTGAATTGCCTTTGGTCCGTTATTGTCATTCATTTCAACGGCAAAAGCTGAACGCTTTGAATACTCTTCCTTAATGTAGATTTTCGTACTCTCGGCTTTAACCGCCTGTTTACCATTGGTTAACAACTGCCGGGCGCACAGAGGGGTCACACCCTCTTCCTTTTTCTTTCTTTCCACATCAGATCATTTCCTATCTGGGAACAACTAACTACATTTATGCATCTACATATCCACACCTCTCTTTTTCCACTGGTATATCATCTTTTGGTGCGCGAGTCAGATATAGGTGCCACATAAATACGTTTATTAGTATTAGCATTATTTAGCACTGACAGTTCTTTGACTTTGTATTCATGCACGTGACTCTTGCTTCACTTTAGTAAACGAGTTGTGAAATGCTACAATGGTATTGTAGTAACCAGCTAGCAAAGTGAAGTCTGAATTGGTTAATGTTTGTTAGGAGACTTAGCCACAATTTAGTAGACATTCTTGCAGTGTGCCTGATTCACTGGCTTTAACAAAGGCTCTCCTATTTAAAAAAAAAAGCCTACTGCTGAGGCTGCAACTCCTTCATTACATTATAACAAAAAACAAACACTATGACTTCTCAGCCTTGTACGTCATGTCAGTATCAGACATAATATAATAACGTCATAACATTAAAGGGATATAATCAATTTTTTTCCGACAAAGGAAGAGATTAAAAGCCATGAAATTCTTGATTCTTACATGTCACAAACAGCAAAACGTGCAGACTAACAAGTGCCTCGGATTCTCTTCGCTCTTCCTCGTCCTGACCAGGAGCTACCTGATTGGACAACCCATCAGCCGGCACGGCACTTGCGACAAAACGACCAATCAGATGACAAGTTCTTGGAACGTGAACAGCCAACGTTAGTGAGAGGCGTCCTGAGGTGGAAGTGTCGAGTTCGATGCCTGCTGTCTCAGCAGGGGACAGCAGAACCACGCCACTAAACGTTAGGGAGCGTCAATATTTTTGTATTAGCAGCTGCAAGTGTGAGCCCAGATGAATTCGTGCGTAAACAGTGTCGTCTCTAGCCAGCTATGTGGCACTGCCACCGCAATGCCTGTAAACGCTGGCAATAGAACGCATTTTAAAATGCTAACGCACGATCCAATCGAGGTAAAGGTGGTGGCGTTCTCTAGGACACTGCAAAAGTAATTTTAGTTACGAGCGTTTGGTGCGCGAGAGAAACTGTAAATCGTCGCTAACCTGACAGTCTGGCGGATTGTCACACATGCTGACGACGAGCTTACCCGTTGGGAGCGAATCTGAGGTGATCACGGGCGAGTGTCTGGCGAAGAGACGCAGGTCAGTCCGTGTAACCACTGCGAACTAAGTTCACCTGATGATCTCCGAACGAGGAAATACCTCACCATCCAGCCCCCACAGTCACTCACACATCAACGGGGGCTGGACAACCCCGTGACCCGCGCAACGATTGGTTCCCGGAGCACGTGATTAACATACTCGCACTCACAACGTATGCGAGCGTGTGTCTGTACTGCTGAATGTTTGCCTAACGTGCATCTTTATTTATTGCAATAATCAGATAAAAAAAAAGCTACAAAACTTAAAAATACCAAATTATATAATACTATACTAAGGGGTTGTTAACTAAATTAATAGAGGTAATTCACATGAACAAGAATGAAGTAGTATATGTAGTTTAATGTAATGCAGATTTAATGCAAATGTTGAACTGATACACCAAGGCATTGCTTTTGGACAGATGGCCAAGCAAACATTGGGCGACAAGTCCTAAAACACAGATATGACAGTAAATCTTCCTCGTTCTGCTCAATTGTGCACATTTGTTGCACATTGGAACTTTGCAATATATGGAATGAATACATTAAAGCAGAATCATACATTTTCAGGTGATTTTTAGTGAAAATGATCTGTGGCTGTTCGACATATTTTTGTGTTTTAAAGAACGTTGACTCTGGATTTATAAAATATGTCATAGACTCTTTTTACAGGTTGATAATACTCAAATTTTGTTAAATACGTTCCTTTTTGTTTTCTACACAGTCAATGGGGTCTAATAGCGTGCACAAAAAAACAAAGACTCTTGAAGTTTGTTTTGAATTTTTTATTTATACTTTGAGGCCAACACGTTGTTTTTACAAAAATAATAAAAAGAAATTAGGTGTTATCTCCATACTGTAGAAAGAGTTGCATGATGAAGCCCTGGGGTTGAGCTGGGCAGATGCATTGCATAATTAGCGAAAAAGGACATCAACCAGGAAACACAACATATTCAAGTAAAAATTCATATAATCACAACAAAGTCACATTTAAGCCTGCTGGCAAGTATCGGAAATTAAGACTTGCTGGGTTTTACCTTTAGTCAGAGGAGTCAAACTGAAACCATGGGACCTTCTCATGAAATTTCGAGTCCTCTTCAAGACACAAAGTGATAGCGAAGTGCTCAGTACTGGAGATGCACAATGATGCTTTAAAAAATTCAAGTCGGTACTGAAATGTGTGGGAAATTTTAAGTCTATAATTCTCGAAGGTGAGTCTGCAGCATCTGGCATGACATCTTCATTGGACTTACGTTCCTGAACACGGGCCGACGCCTTCGGAGCCTCTGTTCAGTTTAACTCCCCTGCTCTACACAAAGCCAGTTGAAATATATTAATTTGCTTTCTTTTCGCTGGTGCTCTCACTGGCAGCTGCGTCATAATGGCACTTCTCCACACATCGCCTCGGAAACCACCCCCTTACACGGTCTCCCACTGAAAGCCAAACACAGAGAGGAAAGGAATTGAAAATGAAGAAAAAGCATAAATCAAACAACTTTCTCCTTTCATTTCGATTTTTACCTCTCATTTGATCTTCACTCAGAGATTTGTCCCCATACATCCACCATCTAGAATTAGAAAAAAAAAAAAAGCACACTGAACAGGAGGGAAAACAAACAATAGAGTTTTGGTCCACAACTAATTTATTTTGTATTCATTAAGTGGAGGCATAGTCAAGCATTACACCAAACATAGTGTATCGGCACAGTTACAACTTACTTGGTGCCGCGGGTGGCCAGGATGGTGTCCCCCTTCCTGAGGGGGATCCTGGGCTCCTCAGTGCAGGGGGTTCTGAAAAAGGTTTGGAAACCCTTGCTGAGAGGACAGCACGCTCCGTTATAGTCCTCCACTGCCCGGTACTGGACCTGCTGGCCGTGTCATACAGGATATCTGGTTATTCTACCTCCCTAACGAGTATATTCGGAGAAGATTCTAGAGCTACTTTGCAATGTTTGGTAAATAATACAAATGGGGAGTCATTATTTATCAAATCTGAAACTTTTCTCCAACGTAATGCAGAGCCTAGGGAGTCCCGCATGAAACCTGTTCTTGTGTGTCTGTGCTTCGTGGAAATCAGCACCTCAGATGTTGGCAGATACTTACACTTCTCACTCGCTTATCAGCTTTCTGCTTCAGCTGCTCAATCTGTTCAAAAAGGGACAACAATCCAACAGTCATCTCACCGTGTAACAGCACACGTATGAAGAGCAAGACAGATCATAGCACCCATTGGTTGGACTACGTTTTCAAAACCGAACCTACCGTTAAGGTGTGCTGGTGACACTTGGGATGGACTGGCCATTCAATGCCATCACCCTTGGGCGTCCCTGACCACGTGAAAACTCGCTTGAAGTTCGGCCAGCGGCCGCCGAGGTCGTATGGGAAGATGAACTCCTCCCCCGTTTGGTAGTGCTGTATTCTGTCTTTGGCCTGGTGTGGAAAGGACACACACAATGGAGCATCCATTGGGATCAGTTCGGGGTACACTTCTGTAATTGGCGTAACATATCGTCCTGACAGATGATGCTGATTCTTGGCCTTTTTTAAATTTTACATTCTAATTTAAACAACTTTGATCACAAAAAAGTTGTCTTTGTCAATTACTGTCCTTAAATGTGGTTAGAAAATAAAAAAGCACAACCTAGATCAGTATTTCTAAGTCAAACAATAGAAATGAGACATCCATCCTTAAATGACACTACCATCACATTTTGTCACTGTGAAGCAAAGTCGCAGGGGCACTCTGACCTTTTCCTCGATCCACGACTCAATCGAGGTCTTGTTTCGAAGGATGACTTTCATCTGGAAAGCAAAGAGTCATTATTAGAAGTTCCAATTCCCTTTTCTTCATAGAGAATATCGCAGTTGCAACAAAAAGATGGTCGGAGACTTTTGGCTTTCCTCTCTCTGTCCTACGGAGGCTTGGCAAGCATTGCGTTCGGGCAGCTGTGCATTTGTAGAACTCTTCTACATGAGATACACTAAATGTAAATATTTAGCAGTGCAATCTGACAAAAAAAATGTACCTGTATGACGAAAAGCATGCCAACAGCAATAGTGGTACCCAGTGCCAGGCCTAAGGCAAAGAGTGTGGCCGCAAAGGCAGGCACACTGAAGGGCATGAGAGGCTGGAATTGACGCACGGCACTCATGTCAATTTTCACAGTGCTCCAGCCAAATGATATCTGCAGCGAAGACAAAGGACACAGGGCAAAATTGGTGGTAGCTCCAGTGTAAATTGGGTGCAAAAAAAATAAACTGGTCAACTTTGCCTAGAGAAAGGCTGCCATGATAAGAGGCTATCGACAGACTACTGACCCTCTCGTAAAGCTGCGTGTACATGGTCATAATGAAGATGATGGCAGCGTGGGAGCAGCCCAGAGGAGCCAGCAGCAGGAAGCTGGTGAAGTAGGCATGGTTCCGGTGGCCACAGCAGTTGTTGATCCACGGGCAGTGGTGGTCCATCTTCATCACACACCTGCGGGAGGGGAGGCAGAGGAGGAGAGGAGTGCTGGGGGATTCGACTGGTTGCTCGGGAGGACATAGAGTGACACGTTCCTATTAGGGTTCTGCCTGTTCTTCCAGCCGTCACCTAGTGCAATGTGCAGTTTTTTACGAGAACACAAGTGTGTACTCCACACAAGCATTTTACACCACTGCATGAATGCGGAGGAACTTAAAAGGTGTGTATTTCACAGCAGCATGACAATGCACAATCAGGAGCCAGATGTAGTTACTCTGCAGTTTCTGTACTCTTATTTTCTTTAAGCAAATATGAGATAACATCTACTCTGACTTTGGTAATAAATGTAACTACCTGTTACACTTGCGACAGTGGTGGGATCTGGGTGCCTTGAAGCCTTGGCACACTCTGCAGTATTGTAGGTACTGGGTATCCTGTTGCTTCTCCTGATTCAGAATATAGGAAAAATATGTATGTAAAGACACATGCAACATTTCAACGATAAAATTATGTTATGTACCTGTTATGCAGTTATTTCATTTTTATCAGAACCAAATGTGTAGTAGTAGAGCGTTGTCCTTACTGGTCTCCAGCCAAGAGGGATGTACCCAGGTCCACCAAACATAGCATTGAAGTAGTTGTAGAGGATGAGGACAGTCCAGTTGATGAGCATGATGAAGTTAATGCTGCCTCCAGTAGTGTCTAGTGGCCAGTACCAGATAATAGAGTCCAGCATTGCCATGGTGGAGCATATAGCAATGACAGACAGGGCTATGACTGGGCCCCAGTGGCACAATCTCCGAACCTCACGGAGGTTCTCAAATGTCACAAAAGTTGACAGGAACTTCATTTTTTTTTTGCCACACGACTAGTACTAATATTTGGTCTGTTGAGTTCTAAGATGCACTGGCGGAGCTATAACAACGCCTTAATTATGTCCTATGCTATCTCGCAAAGTCAGCGGTGCGATTGATTCACATATTTTTTCTCGTCTTCCGAGTACCCGGCAACCGGCCTGGTTTGGAGTCACTGGGTCTCTCCGCGTCCCATTGATCCTTGCGCTGGCAAAGAGTGACATCCTCCCCGTCAATCTTCGGAGCAACTATCGTTGTGACAATGTCAAATTCCCCATCTACACACAAACACACACAAAAACAGAAATTTATAAAACAAACATCAAAACTATAATTTTATCAATTTGTTTTCTGCTACTTATTCAGTATAAGCTCTAAACTACGACTGCTATATTTCATAACACGCATTTGCCACTACATCGACTGTACTTAGATACATACACATTTAGTGAGTATGTATATCACTAAGTAACTGTAAAAAAAATGTAGGATTGTCTTTATTTTGTTTAATTGAGGGTGTTGTTGAATTAAATGCTATGCATTGCAATAAATACAGCCACTTCCAGAATAAAATCTGTCAAAAATTAGGTTAATATTAGAACGAATAGAGTATTGCACACCTTGTTGCAATATTATTTCAACTAATAACAAACAACAAATTGGACGAAATAGGTTAATTTGGAGGTTTAAAAGCAGACATTAACGTGGTAATCACATAATACACATAACATTACAGTGCTGCACATTCACACATAAATGAACGAATGACTCTGGAAGTATTTCCGCAATATTGGATCAATAGCGACAAGGGTGATTAGCTTGTCACCCCAACAAGCTAATTCGCATCAGGAGAAATAACGCTGAGCATCGTTCAAGTGCAACATCGATAAGATAGATAAGATAAATGTAAACACTGCACCCCGCCCCAATAAAAGTGGTATAAATTGGTATAAAAAATGTAATAGATGAATGTCCTGGATGTTTTTTTTTTAATGAATTTTAGCATCATAGCTAACAGCTCGTCAGCTAGCCTGCTCACCAGCATTTAAGGACTCACGTATCAGACAGGACTGTTTGCAACAAAAAAACACAGTTAAAACTGCATATATCACGAATATTTACTGGCATAAGTATATGCAGAGACTGTATGGATGGAGAACAAAAGCTGTCAAATAACATGACTGACCTGACCACTTCCTTGTTTTTCGTCAATTTCTTCTTTAAACCGTGAGGAACCTTGCTCGTGTGTCCGTGTCACAAACTGGTCAGAATAAGCCCTTATGGACATTCTTTCATTAAAGCTGTATCTATCTAACCGTGATATAAATGTAAAAATCGGATATCTATTCACGTCGGGTAAAAAATAAAATAACAAAATAAATAAAGCCGAAGGATATTATCGATCAACTTGCCGAACCATTTTTTACTGTCCGGGAGGAAAAAAAGTCCACATCCTGGCCGGACACATTTCACTGCGACTCAAGGAAGGAACTCGATTCGAGCCTTGTTATTATTTGGAGCTAGCTGTCAGCCAGAGGAAAACCTGCTTTAAACTTAAACATCGAGATGTCGTCCGACTTTGAAGCCTATGAGCAGGAGTTTGGAACCGTTTCGGCAGAAATAACTAACAAAATCGGCAGAATTCCCAAACTAAGCGGAGGTAAGACCGCTGTGTGTATTTGCTAAAAGGGCTTAGCTGGAGCTAGCTGGCAAGCTAACGGTAGTAGATGTAGCTAACTTTGGACAATTCAGCTGTAAACTGTAACATCTAAACATCTTTAAATGTTTAATGGTGAAACGGGTTTAGGGTTTTTAAAGATGTGTATGGGAATAACCATATAACCCGTTGTCGGCTGGATTAATCGCTTGTTGAGTGTTTAATTGAGACACTTCTTGAGGGAAAAAAAACTGATTTTATCGACAAATAACTAGTCATGTTTTCCAATAGTTAAGGTATGTGTGCCTTTTCTGAAGCCTCCGAGGTCTAGAGTAGAAATACCCGTTTTTTTCAATGAATGGACATCATTATGTGACTGAATGTTTGAATTCCAATTTTGGCAAGCACAGAAGCTCACAAAAACACGTTGTCTCTTGTGCTTTTGATATACAAAAAGAGGCCACATGTGTATATAGCAAACCTTATTCTTGGTAGGCCACTTGACTTGTCATAGCAGGGGGTGTAATGAAATCATTTATTCATGGCTGCATCGCAGTTGTGTGCAAGTCTCAGGGTACAGTGCATCCTGGCTCAATTGGGACAGGAAAGAAGAGAGACATTATTAATGATATTTATCCCACCTGTCCCCGTGCAAACGGTTTGTCTGACGAACCATGTGGGTCAGGTGTAATGATGAAATGGCCACGGGTGCGTAGGAGCGCGTTGCTCCTCTGCTCCGATGAATGTTTGAACAGGTTCCACCCCAGTGACTGTGAAATGTAATATGTGGTTAGGAGAAACAGATGGAAACGTGTACGAAAAGGTGAATGACGTTCTCTCACATTTTATGTCAGCCCGATGCTCGGCTTCATTCGATTGGTTTTGAATGCAGGCCCTTGATGTAATTTGCGCGCGGATTGTTCTATGCTGCTCTCCATTAAGTTTTTCAAAAGAGCATGTCATTTTGAACGTTATTCTTCCCCTTTAGTTTGGACTCGCCATGTATAAATCAGATTCGCAGAACACATCAATGAAAGACATTAAAGGGGGTAGATATGACATGGATGAGCATTCTGATGGGAAGGCAGCGAGAGCTCTTGAGCACCACTGAGATCACGTCAGTCATACAGACGTATTGAGAAAATATTTTTCTTGCTACCAATAACTCGCTATTGTAAATAGGTGGAGCAGCACACGCGTGTTGCCCGGTTAAAGCAGGTTTATAGGGGTGGCAGCAGGCACAGCTTTCCGGGATAAAGGGCAAAAAGGATGTGAAAGATCACATGCTCTGCTGCTGAACCGATGAGTTGGAGCCAAGTGGCACGTGCGCAGAGCCAAAATGATGTAGGGCTGGCTGAGAAATAGTTATATTAAAAAATAAATATATATATATATATATATATAAAAGATAAATGTTTTCTTGTTCTAGCCACTATTTTGCACATGGGCCACTGTAGTTATATCGGATAGAACTAAATGACTAATGCTCCCATTGTAAATACGTTAGTATGAGCGTTTGTTTAAAACCTGCTTCCAACCCTTACCTGGGATGCGTGTGTTTACTCTGGGCTCACGCTTGCTCATTGGTTTTTCAAAGGACACTGCCTCTTGTCTGAGTGAATAATTGTGGTTTTGGAATTGGCATCTTTGAAGATCGATGGCAGCCCATTCCACAGAGTAATTCCGCATTCCTCTCACCATCTGTTAACTGTGTCAGAGTAAGCCCGTATGAATATGTACGAGTCAGGAACCACAAGTAGTTGTTCCATGTTTTCTGCCACCAACAGAATAGTTTATAGTTGCATTGAATTCCCTTCCTTTCTTTTTGAGGGTTTTCACCTGCTCCTTTCTAATGTCCCATTTTGCTTCGTTTTCCGAAGTGTCCGAGTTTTGCCTGTGGTTCGTCAGCCCTCATTTACTACAATAATATAGCCCCAGACAAAGAGCTTTTGTCATAGCTGTTGTTGTATCCCTCTATTTCACATGTGCACAACGGCTGATATTGGCTAAAGCATGGTTTAAATCGTTCTAATTTGTTCATATAGCAGTCAAATGAACATGTATTTTTATATTTTTTGTTACCATCCCCCCAAAACAGCTGTTAAATGAATATTACAAAAAAAAATAATAATACAATGATATAGTCCTCGTGCCAACAATCATTGCAAGTCAAATATGGAACGTTTTTGAAGTAAAAATGTTTTCCAAGCCCAAGTTTTGGTTATTTGCCTTACTTGCTGTCTGCAAAACTTCTAATCCGTCCATCAGCAGGTTGGACCTTTTGTTAAAAATCTATACATATTTCACAGCCCTCTGACCTGGGCCCGAGTCCGAGCAAGGAAACACCATCTTCCCTTTGAGAGAATTGCCTCTGGCTGTTGACTGTGTAGGTTGGGAGGTTGGACATGGGTTTTAAATATGAATTTTAGAATTGGCAAAAGGTGTTGTTGGCCTACGGTTCCTGAGAATTGAAAAAACGGATTTTACCTTGTTTGCATTTTTGCTTTCGAGCTGGAATTTTGCGTATTCGTTTTTAAAACGTTGAATGTTTGATGCTGGATTTGAATCTATACTTATTACAGCCTAAGCAGGCTTTGAATAGGTTGCATTATGGAGTATCCTTAAAACACATACACAACATTATTTTTGTTACGTTAGTATTTAGACAAAAAACGCACCGTTTCACGAATAAAGATATATATCAACAATGACTTGATACTTTAGGCTTTCAACGGCGCCTTTTCCCACTCATTTCTTTTGATTCATTGATGAATGAATCCTGTCCTTTATTATCTTCTTTCCAAGACATTTGGAAAATGATGCTTGATGCTTGTGGTTTACTTCCACGTTTACTTTCATGGCAAATAACGCATTTCTCCACAAAGACCAGTTTCTCGTACGTGCGGAAGTGAAGTGGTGATGTCGCTGCCTTGAAAACACAGCGGGACGAACGGTAGTTTTCACGCGCTCCTCCGTACCCCTCGCCAGTCCTAACGAGTTTCAACGGGTAGTGTGGAAGAGCGGCCCCAGGGCGAGGTGCGGAACGGGCGCGTTAGTCCTTCTGAGCGGCACTCTCTACTACTTCTGGCAAGTGAGCAAAGCTGACACCTCCTTTCCCTTTGAGTTGGCACGAGGCGTCTCGCTGCTCCTCGACGGAAAACCAACAAAGGCCTCATCGACGCCAATAACTAAGAGACATCAAATGTTGGCTTGTCGTGTGGAGAGAATGTGTAAATATATCTTCAAATGTGTCCTCGCGTGTTGCCGCCGCCCCCCCCCCCCCCTCCTCGGTTGTTGTCATGAATCGCTGTGCCTCTGTCGGCTGATCAATATGTTGCTGTGTTTTTTTTTCTCTCCCTTTCAGAGGAGAAGACGCAGCTGGTTCTGAATGTCGACAAACAGCTTGAAGAAGTCAGAGAGTTGGTACGTCTTTGATCAGTAATTTCCTCCCCTTCCCATTTCCTAAATAATGAATTTGTGGAAAGAGGGCGGAGACGATGTTCCCCGGCACCTGGATTATCCTGGTGGTGACATGACACGCAGACACGCGTGCGCTCGCCTCGCGCGGCGGAATGGAGGCCTCCCTTCTCGCACGGCGGCTTTCCCCGTAATCTGCTTTTAAGTGACACCCCTGTGACACATTTCAAGCCATTATCTTGTTCAAAAATGAGCAAAGTCGACTGACGGAGGCAAATATTGTGGTTGCAGTTGTCTTGTTATGTCACAGTGATTCGTTTCCTCCAATCCCGCCGCAGAGAGACCTGTCTAGCCATGCATCAAGTGTACTTTTTACTTCATTCACTCCGGCATTGCAGGGACCGTGCGTGTCACCGCACTGAAGACTCCCTCATATTTCAGTTTGAATTTTATTTACAGAGCAGACATCCTCCGGTGCAACTTTCATCACAACAGGGAGTGTAGTGAGCAGGAGGCCCAATTCTTTTTCACAATCAACGCCGCGTCACGTTGGAAGTTAGGACGTTTAGTCTTCAATACAGTATTCAAAATCTATTCCGTGACATGAAAGTGGTTCGAATTTAAAAAATGCACAATTTCACCTCTGGTTGGTTCTTTCACATTACGATGTCAAACGTATGATCTCAAGCCCAGCCAATGTTGTAATGTTTTCCCTGCGAGATAATATTTGTAGTCATCAAATTGATTCACTGGTGTAAATATTTGAAATGTGTGGTTGTAGCTGGAGCAGATGGACCTGGAGGTGCGGGAGATTCCCATCCAGAGTCGACCCATGTACAACAGCAGACTGAAGAGCTACAAGCAGGAAATGGAGAAGATGGAGAAAGACTTTGTGAGTACCTCAAAAGTCGATACTTCAATATCAAATATTCATTTATCAATAAAACATGACTTATAATGTACAGCACCGACGCGACGCCCTACAGATTATACATTTACAAAAACGTACTGTGTATGCCGGCTTGGTTGAAAAATCTCACTGATCTATACGCACATCCATTGTTCACTGTAAATGCAGGCACGCGCACGCACGCACGCACGCACGCGCACACAGAGCCGTGAGCTGAGGCTCAGCAGCGCCTCCGCTGAGGTTAAATCCCGGTTTGTGTTTGAGCTTGCGAGTGATGCCCATCGATGGAACACTGGTTGTGTGTGCTTGTGTTGTTGCTGCAGTCTCTGGCCTTGTTAAGTAATTCATAAATCACTGTACGTCTTGACTTGATCTATGCCCCCGCATCAAAGCGTGGCGCACGGCCCTCTCGTCTGGATCACTTTCTTCCAGCTCGCCATGTTGGCTTCCAGTATTGCTCAAGGTAGCCTACTCGTGATCGAGCGTGACGGAAATAAGAAACGGCCAGCTGCAAATGCACCGTTTTTTCTTCTTCTTCTTCTTTTTTTTCCCCCCATTACCCTTATTTTGCCAAATATCTTTCAGCACACTTCTGATTGATCTCGACGTGTCGCTCGAGAAACCCTCTTTGATGCTGTCTTTGTTTTCCTCCCGTCTTCCGTTGTCAGTTTTGTTGGCGCGCTGACGCGCACAGGAGCACGTGCCTCTCGCGCGAAATTGGCGGGACTTAGGCTTGGCACCCGACGAGTTCGTCCACGGAGCGCAAATGTCCAACGAATCCCCCGACCCAGCCCAAATATTTCTTCAGTGTCTCCGATATGATTCACCGCTTTTGATCATCTGTATTCAATCAAATTTGGCGACGCACCATTCTCCCGCCTCAGCCCCCACAACCCCCTCGCTGCTCCAGAAGCAGAACCAACAAACGTCAACAACCCGCGTGGATGCAGGTATATTTTGTGCGAGTGATCTGTGAGCGCACCACTGAGATGTGCCAACTGGGATCACAGAGGAGGTGTCTGTACCCAGACGGTTTGCGTTCCACACCGCGGGCTTTTCATTGGCCGATGATTAATCTTTAACTTTTCTCCCCCCCCCCCCCCCCCCCCCGAGTCTTTGTGCTTGAAAAGGAACACTGGCCTGCTTCAAACTGTACCTCCCCCAGGTTTGGCAGCAACTTTTATTCTTCCGCCTCCGCGTGCGGTCTGGTCCGATCGGGTTACATTTCAACTGGGATCATCCACTTCGCCCGCTCGCATCCAGTCTATCTGGTCTCCCGTAAATCCGAGCCGGGTGTTCAGAAGGGCGAGGGCTCCCGCCCCCTCAGATGTGCCTCAGATGTGCCAAACGCTCTAGTCGAGCTCAGCCTCCCGCTTCCTGCCGGCCTAGGGAGGACATGACACTCTCCCGAAAAGGCGCCTGTTGAAAAAAAAAAAAGGCAATCTCCTTTTCTTTTTAATGTAAAAGCTTTGTTGGCTTTGTTGTGCTTTCCGAGGATATCAAGGCCTTTCCACTACCTCACTGCCGCAACAGCCCCCGACCCCCACCCCCTACCGGCCTCCCACGGGTGTGCGCCCCCCCCCCCTTAACCTGCACTCTCATCCTCCCATTTACCCGTGGTTTGATGTCTTCTACCCCCGGTTTGCCAGCTTGAAACCTCATTTCGGCTCCCTTCCAGACCTGGGCCCCGGTCAACCTCGGTAACCCAGCCATTTCATCCAGGCAGACAACTTATCACAGGGCCATCCCAAAGGTGTATATATAAGTTGGAGCTTTGTTGGCTTGTCTGACGGCTTCGTTGCGATAATAGACGGGACAAGGGGGAAGTCTTTACAAACAGGCACTGTTCCAGTCAAAGGGGGCGTCGGGCTGACCAAAACAAAAAGTTTAAGTCACCGCGTCGGAGAGAAAACATTGAGACAGGACAAAGGAAATCCTATTTGATTGCCTGGGCTTGGTAAAGCTAGGGGAATCATAATAGCGTGGCTCTTAACAGTGGCTTTGATCAGGCCAAGAAGAGGCCTAACAAAAGCTTAATTTGATAAAAATCTGTCAGGTAAACAGAGCCACCATCTTCAAAGGGTCTGTCCCAGTGGGGGATGCTGGAGGTCCACAGATGTCTGCCGTGTTGCACAAAGCACAATTCAATTTTGACAATGTGACTCGGTGCATGCACCACGCGTGATGTGTGATGACGGGGACAGGGACGTTTGCATATTTTAAAATGTCTTTCCTCCCTGCCTGAAGTCTCTTTTTTTTTCTGCGTCTATGATTATTGACCATCATAGACGTTGAATAAGTCCTGTAAATGATCAGGAATATTCTCAGTCCTCAGTGAACCTGCATTTGTCGCCATTCGACGTTTTAAATCAAAACCGAAAAAGTGTCCCTTGGCCAAAACTCTTGGGCTTTTGGAGAGTGGGATGACCATGTGGCACTCCCATAGGCAAAACAAGTGAGTAATGAAGAAAGCAATCGGCATAATAATCAGTACTGAAAATAATAATTGCGTTGCAATCAAGAGGTCATTTTCGGCACAAACGGAGCGCTCATCCTTTTATTGTTGGCCACAAACCGCTAATACAGCCCCCTAAATTCAGTTCAGTTGTTCTGCCGCAGCTACGTTTTCAGTGGTTTTGAGTAGGTCTCGATTAGGTTTATATTCAAATGGGCTTAATATTTTGTTTCTTTGGATTTTGAGTGTGTTGCTTTTACTTTGAGCATCAGCAGGACACCTGCTTGCATTACTTGGGGTGTCCTGTCTGTCTTTGTACAGCAGGTGGCGGTATTGCTCCAAGAATTGTCTTCTACCAAAGGGACATGACACCAACAATACTGTGCACATTCACCAATTACTTTGCCTTTCTGATGCATGAGTGGACTTGCTGTGATAAATCCTTCCACTTATTACTTTGCCTGACCTCACCTTTTATGCCGTGTAGTAGAGACTGGAAGTAATGGTCCTAAAATGTCCTTGTGGTGAAAACCCATTTATTTCAAAGTGCCTTTTTGTAGACAGGGCCCCATATTTAAGGGGTTTTATTTAGTTTGTCGCTGCCCAGCCTCCCGTGCTCGGAGAGGTAATTAAGGAAGCGAAATGAAAATATTGAATTAAATAGTTACCTCGCGTTTCAGGAGGTGAGTTCACTTTTTGTTCAGTATTTTTGAGTGGTTAAAAGCACTTCTGTCCGATTGTTAGGCGGTTTGTGTTCAAGGATCCTTGACTCTGATAAGGGTTAATTAGTAGTAGTCATAACAATTTAAGTTTTATTGTCGAATACTTCACATTTCTCTCACCGCAAGTGGGACACTGCGTGCCGGAGAAGGTCAAGGCAGATTTGTTTATTTTCAGTCCCTGTAATTCTTTGGTGCAATGTAGAAGAATTCATTTGCTTAGATCAACCCTAATAGTAATATGCTTTATACTATTTCACCAAGGACCACCAATATGTTATTCATAACCATGTATTATTGTTCCTTTTGAAACACGTGTGTAATTACTCCCGTTTTTCAAGGAGATTGGTAAATATGTCACGATAAGTAAAAATGATCCAGGCCGATTTTATTTCACCTCAAGTTCACTGAACCTCAAAATAGCCCTATTTAGTTAAGTTTGAAATGATAATGGGATGATTTTCTTCTTCTCATTTCTATCTACGTTTCCTGCATCATTGACATTGCTGTAGTTGTTACTGCTTGTGTTTCTCGATAGTCACTCACGAGGCCAACTGCCACAGGGATACAACTATCTCTTTCTTATATGGAGTTGCAGTCACGGTCAAGTAGGACTGCCTTTTCCTTTTGTGCAAAAAAAACAACAAAAAAGCCTTTAGATGGAAAGCTTCCTGTATCTGCTCAGAGAGAGATAATTAATAGGATTTCCAAAGAGTCCGTCAACCTTGAAATATTGTACGATTTATTTACAAGGTACACAGAGGTGAATGGAAGAAAAAAGCTGTTCCGTTTATTTATTTTGTTTTTTTTATTTTTATTTTTTTACCTCAATATATCACTTTCTGAAGTGGTTATCAAGTGACCTTCTAGAGATAACTTGAAATGTAGCGTTCAAGTGAGGCAGACGTTGAGTGCTCTATTCAATGAATTGGACCTTTTTTTTTTTTTTTTTTTAGCAGAACTTGTTAAAATGGAGAAAAAGGCTTTGAGAGAAATATGGAAATGATATATCGGTTATTGATAATGACCGAATTGGTTGTTCATCCGATGGGAACACTGCTCCGCGCTTCATTAATTAACGTCGATTTTGGTTTGTTCCCCTATCCTCTGAATAAACGGACTTCTTGTGGAAGAAGAAGAACCAAATGACTCTTGACTTACCACACACAGCTCCAGCTGCACGTTTGAGTTGCCAGCGAGAATATTTCGAAGAAGAGTTTTCCCTCGGCCACTTGTTTTTTTTTGGGGTTTTTCTCTCTCCTGTTTCCAAACCCCAGAGCTATTTGTTGCCTCCGCGTATGAGGGTCACGTGTAACGTGTTCATCATTGCCAATGAATAAACATGTTGTAGGCTGTTTGAAAATGCAATATAAAGTATAGGGTATTGTCTCTATGTGAATGCTTTCTGCTCTATAGGCTAGAGTTCAGCGTTACTGTTCTATCCTCTTCACTCAAAGTCCCCTAATATCTTGGTATGTGTTGAAAGAGCCCCCCCCCCCCCCATATAACCGAGCCAAATGGATCTGGATGAGAGTGCTCTTCGGCTATTTTCTGCATGAATTTTCTAATTAGTGGTCATGGACAATTCAAGGTTGCGGGGACGGTCAAACTCCAGCTGACGACGGCCATTATCTGGCTATGTTGGGGAACCTGAGAAGAGACGTTGAGAGTTTGCAAAGTCATATTTCGGAAACTTCATGAAAATGTCATTTTTTTTTTGTTATGTTTTAATTTGAAACCAGATGCTGATAACTAAGTTGAGCTTTAGGTTTTGCTTGGGAGATTTTCATTGTGCTTTCCGCTCTGAACGCGCAAGTAGTGCTGAATATGTGTGTGTCTTGTTGTAATCCGTCTTGAAGGGGCTCTCGTTGTTTGCCCCTCGAGCTCGTTATGGCGACTCCTGCGAGCGGCAACATGACAGACCAATATTAGTCGAATGTTAGACACTCTAAATCGCCTCGAATTGTCTGGGCCTACTTGTTCTTACTAGACACAGACGAGGAAAAAGCAGATTCGCTCTTTTCATGCTTTGTTACTAAACAACCCATCAATGACACCAAAGTCTAATCACTCATAATAAGTCATAAAAGGACCCCCCCCCCCCAATATTTTCTAGCGAGCTGAGTGCAGATTTAAGATGTAAACAAACTGATCTTATTCTCTACTTATAAATCACGTCTTTCATATGGAAGTTGTTGTGCGTAGTTTGCCTTCCTCGAGCCCTTTGTGGATTTTTGGCATTGTTGGGAGGCTTTTTCCATGTCTTCTTTATGGACACTTAAGATGGGATTCATTTTGCGGATTAGCCTTTTGTGGCCCGGGTGGAAGCCCATTTTCATGGGTTTGATGGCGTAATGGCGGCAGTGGGTCACATTTGGGTTGAAGGACGGTTCGCAAGAAGCACGCGATTGTTTGTTGTCACGTGGGGTGGGGGGGGGGTGGGGGAGAGAAACCGAAAAAACGCACGTGCAATCACATTTGGGTTGAAGGACGGTTCGCAAGAAGCACGCGATTGTTTGTTGTCACGTGGGGTGGGGGGGGGGTGGGGGAGAGAAACCGAAAAAACGCACGTGCAATTGTTTAATGGTGCTTTTTTTTTTTTTTTTCAAAAATATATCATTCACATATGTAAATAATATTTTACATGTTTCAATTCTAGCGAGGCCTCTTTACTAACCGGCTCCTTTCAAATGTCTACTTTTCACACTTTTACAGCAGTTAAAACGGAATTGCAGAATTCTCTCAAGGAAAAAATATGTTTACCATCTATTTCATGAAAATGAGCATCCCAGACGGAGAACTAAGCTCGTCGCCCCTTCAAATGTCCTTAGCATGAATACCTAGGAGCAGATCAGCACCTTCTCCTCCCCCCCAGGCCCCCCGGCCTGTCTCTTTACGTTAACACTTGTCTGCGTGGATGATGGTGTGTATCTGCATTATGCCTGGAGCACAGTTTTTTTTTGTTTAGTGCCCCCCCCCCCCCCCCCCTTTTTTTTTTTTTTTTTTTTTGGATCGTGTGCAAATTTGGCCGTTATCCTCCCGCGCAATCGTTTCCTCTCTCGCTTATCTCTCCCGGCCCCATCCGAAGTCGCCGTACTTCCACGCGCGGTGACAGCGATCGGTATTGCTTTCAGACGCTCGTCTGGCTGAGTCGGCCCTCCCAGGTCCCCTTCGCTGTCCTCGGGGCGTGTGTGATTGAGTGACTGGAGTGAGCGGGGGCCACGGATAATAAGGGGGGTGGGGGGGGGGAATCTAAAGACACGGGGCGACGATATGATAACACCCCCCTCCACCCCCCTCTCTTTACTCCCCTTTTCCACCTCCCCATCACTTTTTCTTCTGTTCTTCTCTCTGTCCCACCCTTCGACTCCCTTACACTGAGCCTGTCCCACGCAGTGGTGTAAACCAGAAGTGACATGTGACACCCACTCCCCAGTGATGTGCTGACAAGGGGGTACTAGAATAGGTGACAGTGTTTTCTCTCTTTTTTTTTTTTTTTGCCAGACTGGCTTAAATATGGCGAGGCGACTCATGAAGTATTTATGAAATACATTATGAATCGTTGGGTCTGTGTTTTTTTTTTTTTTATATATACACACTCTGTGTTTTAGGCTGTGGCGTTTGCTTTTTAATAAGAAAGCCTCGGAGAACAGAGGGACAACTCTTTACACTGCATCTTTCCTCGTTTCTTAATGGTTAAAGCTGCGTGTTTACACGCGCTTTAACCCCTGCTCACGCCGCCTTCACACAAACAGGCATGCACACGCAGACACACAATTAAACTTCGTATCTTTCTCTCATCCTAAGGGTTTCTAATGAGGGAGTGTGCCGGAAAGAAAGGGAGGGTGTTTTTTTTTTGTTGCTCTCAGCGACCAACAATTTTGCTTTTTCTCTGGTGTTTTTGAAGCCTGCAGTGGAATCTGGCTGTGGCCTTGATCAGAATTACATTGTGGAAGATGAATTAAGGACTTCTTTTTTTTTTTTTTTTTTTCTTCTCCCAATTATCCCAGAGGTTGGCCACCATTAGATCATCAGCCTACTCCTGCAGTGAGACTAAACTCTTCAGTTGTGTTCCCCTCCTCACCAAAGAGGACTTTGTTTGTTCTGCATTGTCAAGCTATTTGTGCGTTTATTTTCTTTGCGTGTTTTGTACTCAGAAATTGTGTGTTTCCCACAGTTCATTCTCTGTGCTGTGCGTATATAGAATGGCCAAGTAATCCTGGTCGGGGGGAAAAAAAACCAAAAAAACAGTTGACTCTGTTGAAATAAAATAAAAATAATGAAATCACTCATTATATAAATGTATTTGTATAGTCCCTAATTTGGGGCTATTTTTCTTCTGAGAGATGAACAGCAAATAGTATATATATTTTTTTGGTCATTCCTAGTGTTTCTTCCTGGGTCAAATGTTCTGTCCTGCACAGGTACATTTTTTTTCAATCTGCTTAAGAGGTGCAAGTCACTCTCCCATCAGATCTTAATCATAATTTCGGAAATTCTGTTGCAAATTCCAGTACAAAACCAGCGGACTCCCAGGAAACTGGCGAGTGTATTGGGATACTCGGGAGGGCACATGTTGGAAAGGCTTTGGATAGGGGCCTTACCGGCCTCATCAGCATTTGAATGTGTTCTGGCAAGTGAAATAACAAAGTATACATAAATATATAGAGATAATGATCTGGCTAAGTCCCTGTGTGTGCCGCTGTATTCTTATGCTAATGCGACAGCCATTCAGCACCAACAATGGTCACATTACAAGAAAAGGCAAAGCACTGAAGAAGATAGTCTTCTGCGTGCACGTGCGCTGACGGATGCGTTCACGCACATGCTCAGCGGGCCCCGACTCCTCTCCCTTTGTGTCTAGTTTTTCTTTTTTTTTTTTTTTTTCTTCTTTTCTTTTTTTGTAACATTTTTCAATTTTAGATAACACTCCAAGAATAGACATCAAACAAAAAATGAATCATAAATCGAGGTCAGGAGTGAGCCTCTTTTCCAAAGCGGAGAAAGGGTTAAAAGTGAAGGTATTTCTTTCTTAAAAAAAAAAAAAAAAATGGATGGGAAGACCGATAGGAGAGGAGCTCTTCTCAGCAGAGGGTTCAGTGAACCATATGTAGGTAGCCACAGGCTAATGGGCCAGTTGGTCCCTGGCTTGCCAGGTAGCCTGCAATGCACCCCCCCCCCTACACACACACACACACTTTCGTGGTCATCCTCCCAACATCCACCCTCTCCCGCCTTCGCTCTGTGAAAATCCCTCCTCCACTTTCCTCTAATCTCACCTTTTTCTCTGGTGCTGACCCGGGGAGGCCCACTTTATTCCCCACTGCACGCCAGAAGCCAGCGTTGTGATCGGAGCCCGGGCCCCTGTGCCTGTTCCCCCTCTCCTCTCCTCTTCCCCTGCCCTGGCTGCCCGCCTCCCCGACGGCTCTGCTCTATTGATTTACTCCTCCAACCGCTGCTGTCTGCCTCTGTTTTGCACCACCAGCACCTAGGTCCCTCATCTCTGTAACCCTCCCATCTTTCCCCATTTTTCTCTCTTTTTCCTCCCTTCTTTCTTTCTTCTCCTTCTTCCTCTCCGTTGCTTCCCGTCCCCTGCTAGACGTCCACGGGGCCAGGGGAAGGGAGAAAAACCTGACAGGAAATGAGGCTTGGATGGGTGGGGGGGGGATGTGGTAGGGGGAGACGGGGCCTTTGATTTTTCATTAGAAGCGCCTCCGTATTTTAATATTGGGTTTAATCGGGCCCTATGCCTTAAAGAAATAACCACTGAGAGATGATCCCTTGGCCTTCAAAAAGTATATGGTGCTCCTTCAATCAGAGCCCTCCTCGAATTGGCTCTTTTGTTTGGAGTTCACTTTCAAACCCCCCCTTGGCCTCTCTCTATGTGGGTACAGTCGTTTTGGCTTATTGACTGATCTCGGCTGTACTTAGCTATAGAAATGACTTTGACAGGGAAATGCACTGCTGGTATCAGAGAGCTACACGCATGAAAGGCGCCACTATCAGAGCAGGCAAACCACTAGGTACCCCCCCCCCCCCCCCCCCCCCCCCCCCCCNNTTAGGCCCCCCCCCCCCCCCCCGCCCCCCCCCATCGATATATCTTGTTTACTTGTGGTCTAATCTAAGAAGACGTGATAAATTCATATACGAACGTTGATACGTTCTTGTAAGTATCATTAAACAATTTTGTTTTCTCTTGAATTAAGCTTAAGCCATACCCCCCCCCCCCCGTAGTTATTTTGACATGACGTTTTCAAGCCGACACTGCCCCCCCACCCCCATCAAGAACACTGTCTCCTCACCTCCTCGTTGTTGATCGTTCACCGTTTTTTGCGTTGCCGTTCCCCCCCCCCCCCCCCCCGACAACCGCTTCACGGTAGACCGCTTGGCGTTCCTCGTGGAAGTGGAACACGGTGCCGTTTGCATAGGAGCCACCAAAGCACCGACCTGTGAGCTAATGAGAGGCCCCATGCTGTTATCTAAGGCTGCGGCGTCTCTCTACCACGGCTGCACTTTTATTAGGGGAGAAGAAGACACACCGGGCTACCGTTGACATATGTTGCGCGCGTATATTCTCTAAAGGAGGCGGCCCCGGGATGCAAACGCTCGTGGAAGCCCCCGTCGCACACGCAGTAACCTGTGTGTGTGTGTGTGCGCGCGCGCGCGCCTACGCTCACACAACAGACCGAAGTGGAAGAGGATTCGATTGCACCAAAGACCGCAGCAAAACAAAGGCACAAATGACACCCTCCTGTGACAATCCCAACTGTAGCCGCTTGCCTTTGTCTGATAAAATATCAAATGCATTTAAAAAAAGGAAAAAAAGAGCACTTACTTAATTGAACAGCCTCTCCCCTTTTGTTTGTGTTAAAGAGAAGAAGACTCTAGAAAAAGGGTTTGCGTGTCTCCCTTTGTGTCCGCAGTGTGTTGGTGCGTGGCAAAAACCCCCGCTAAGCTCAGATGCATTATTTAAGATGCGGTTGTGATACTTGTGCCTGCTTAAAGGTCTCGGCTCCCTTTTAACGCCATGCGGCGTCGGCCCACCTCTGCCCCCACTTAGGGAGCCCGAGTGGGACCCGGTCCACCCATCACCTGGGAAAATATCACAGCAGGAGGAGGAAAAGAAGGGTTCGAGATAACCTTTGAGTTTAGCGCGCATTCTTGTGAGCGCCGAAGAAAAACCGTTTTATTATCCCACTGTAATGTCATTTCAGTGTTGTTCTTTAGGCTTTTACAACAGGACTGCCAGATAAAAAAGGCGAATTATTAGGTGTACATCTGGAAATGTCCCGATGAGCTCCTTCTGGGGGAAAGAAAACCCCTGTAATGTAACGCAGGAGGGTAAATTGAATATCTGTAATTACTTTTCATGCGACGCCGCCCAGCTGTGTGTGCAGGGTGGAAAAAGATAAAGCTCGGGATAGAGGAGGGAAAAAGGGTCTGCATAGGAACTTCAGGGCCCCTCATTACACTCTGCCCCTGGGTGTTTTTAATGCCTTTTATTTCCCATTTAATGAACTGTTTACTTTTTTTCGTAGCTTTCCAGGCACCACAATTATTTGCTTGTGTGTGTGTGTGTGTGTGTGTGTGTGCGCGCAGGGTAAAAAGCAAAAAAAGAAAATAGGAGATTCTGAGGGAATTGCAATCCTTATATGAACCTCGGTTTATTTGATTTTAATTATTTCAATTTTTCTCTCTCTCTATATATATAATTTTTGTTCTTTACATTGCAAAAACATTGATCGTCAGCTGCTGGAAATGAAGATCGGCAATTGTTTTACAATTATAAGATGGTTCCTGTATTTTAAGACTTTAGAGGAACTCAAAAAATGTATCAAGTTTATTTGTAGCACGTACCCTTCCCTACTCTCACTAAAAAAGAAATTACCAACAACAGGAAAGATCCATATTCTTGTCATAATTAAATAAATATAATTTGCTGTTCAGAGGATTATGCCAAACTGATTTGCATATCTGATATGAATTGCTATGCATGCATATGTAATTACATTTTGACGGGTAAAGAAGAATTGTTTTTCGCCTGTCTGCTCGCCATGTCAACAGAGGTAAAACGTGCGTTTTTGACAGGACACCAGCAACCTCCATCGCCGCATTTGACGGGATGCGTGGAGTTTGAAAAGGCAAGGCCACTTTGCATAAAGTTAAGATGTACCTTTGTACTTCCCTTGTGTGCTTCCGGGAATAGAAGCAAATTCTCACCCAAGATTAAAAAAAAGTGACAAAAGACAGACCTTTCAAAAGGATTTAAGAAAAAAAAAAAAAAAAAAAAAAAGAAGCCCTTTCCTTTCCTGAAAAAAATAAGGTGTCTTGTAAAAGACCCTCTTTCTTTTTAATATAACGAAGCTTGATTAGCTTTCCTTTCCTGAAAAAAATAAGGTGTCTTGTAAAAGACCCTCTTTCTTTTTAATATAACGAAGCTTGATTAGCTGGTTTTGTGATAAGATGCAGAGCGCAGTCTTCACACGCGGAGAGAAGGAGACAGTCTAGGATGCAATTTCTGTCCAGAACAGGTATAGGACGCATTCCCTGACCTCAAGAGCGATCCAGTTGGCACCCGCTAACTAACGTGTTTTCGAAATATGTCAACGTATTAAACAGACAATATCGGGGGTGGGGGGGGGGGGGTAGTCGCAGTCGCAGATGTTCAACGTATTAAACAGACAATATCGGGGGTGGGGGGGGGGGGGTAGTCGCAGTCGCAGATGTTTATGTTCTACATCAAATGGGATGGCAGTAATCATTCAGGAATCGGTTGTTTTTCCAGAGGGGGAAATCCAAACCTGGATGGTGTACTGTACGGGGGAAGAAACGGCAACACTTTCATTTCAATGACAGTTTCCCCATTCTTTACACGTTCTTGTTATCTGTTCTTTGTTCTCGTTGCAGATACGCTTCATACAATCATCTGTAACAAACTGCTATTTAGAAAAATCAAAAAAAAAATCAAAAAACAAACCCCCAAAATAAATAAAATAAATAAAACCTGCCTATGGTTTGAAAGCGACGTAAGCCTTCACATTCAAATAAGTTCTTCTTCCAGGCTTCTTCGTTTCAATTACCGGCGAAGTCGTCTTTCCCCCCCCTAAGTTGCACTGCGGCTCTTTAAGATGTCACTTGGCTTAAATGAAGTATGTGGGTGTTTTCCTGCCAAAAAAAAAAAATGTGTGCAATGCAGTCTGAGCAAGTATACATGCTGATTCCCGTTGTTTTACTCAAATACCAAACTCCTAATTAAGTTCTGTCCTAAATGGTGATATTTTGAATGGAAATTGTTGATCAAATGCGATCACTATTTTTAATATACTTAATGTATATATTCCTCTGACATCTCCTCAGAGGATGTATTTCTGGAGAAAGAAAAATGCAAAAAACATTATATTATGTTTGCCAAGAGGCATTTATTTTTAATCTTTGAGTCACTGAAGAAGCTAATTGACTTGTTTGAGTAGAAAAAATATAAATCCGTTTACCTTGTCATTTTGTCTTTGGGGCTTTTTCAACATTTACTTTTATTCAATGGATCACCAAACGTCATTGCATAAGGTGTTAAAATGCACCTAAACAATTGCAAAATCCTCCAGAACAGTACATTTTCTCGCCGTCCTCTTGTGTAAAGTGGTTTGGGGCGGGGGGGGGGGTAGGTTTGTTTTATTTGGGTCTGTGCTTTTGGATTTGTTTCTGTTACACACAGTAGGTGTTCTGTGGTTAGTTCAGGTCCCCGTGGTTGAGTATTGTTTGGGTGCGCTCTTTATCTAATGGGTTTTGTGGTCTGGGTCAATCAGGCCCTCCGTCTAGTCAGTAATTACTCCAGAGAACTGTGGCCCTCACCGTCACGATAATAACAGCCAAATCACATCAGCCATGACATTCCACTCAGTGCTCCAGATTATCAGGAGCGACAAAAAAAAAAAAAAATCAACTGGCTCAATTGGGATTGAAATAACTTTGGAACCAATCAAGGAACTCGATATCATCACTCTTGAGGCTAGAATTGGCTTTTTTCAAGTTTGGTTTGTGCTTTTCTCACGGGGCGGTAGCATCAAAGCCCTTCATGCAATGGCTTCTTCTTAAAACTTTTACTGATAACAGAGAGATAGTGGACAAGGATGCTGTAATTGAAAGAATTGAAGGAAGGGAAAAAAAGAAATAAAAAGTCCCCTTGCAATTGGCGTTCCTTCACCCATTCCACCTATTTGTTTCCATTTATTTCGAGCGGAGGATTAAGTAAATATAGAGAAATAGCACGCGTTTGTGTGGAGAAAAGGTGGTGTTTTCATTCCTGTGCTGGTGCCTGCCTTTGATTTTGGCCCACCTCCCGCAGCCCACCTCCAAACCCTGTCAAGGCAGGGAGCGAAGGCGAAGGGAGGCTTCGTAAACACTTTCTGTGTCTGCTGCTGGTGTGTATTTAGTTTAGAGGGCATGCCAAGGGGCTGTTTTTCCACGGGTCGGGCGTCTGTAAACAAGCGGTACAGTGGCAGCCCACTCTTCCACAATCGGAGGTGGCACACTCTGAAGTGTGTGCGAGAAGTGTGTGTGTGTGTGTGTGTGTGTGTCTCTGAGTGTTTGTCTTTTTGGGTGTTTTTTTTTTTTGGTTTCTTTTTTTTGGACATGGCATTCCCTCTTATTCTAGCCCATCTGGAGACAGAGAAAGAGACAGCGTAAGAAAGAGTTTGTATGTGTGTGTGTGTGTGTGTGTGTGTGTGTGTGTGTGTGTGTGTGTGTGTGTGCCGTGTGCGTGTGCGTGTGTGCGTGTGTGCGTGTGTGCGCGTGTGTGTGTGTGTGT
>JAFBJU010000421.1:370049-407321 GCA_016785305.1 Colistium nudipinnis
CACACACACACACACACACACAGAGAGTCAACCCCTAAATCCGATGGGCCGCCAATGGGTGATGAATTATTCCCTGTCTGAGTCTCAGCATTGGTGTTATCACAGAGCCTGCCACTGCACTGGGATGACAGCAGTGACAGCCCCCAGAAAAGATTTAGCGCTGACAAGTGATACTTCCTCATAATACATCTCCCTGGCCCTCTCCCCTGTCCCCCTGCTCCACAGCCTCTCCATGCACACAAGATGAGCTTTTTCATCCCTCGGCTTGTATTTGTTTAAGTGGGCAGGGTGAGGGGTGTGTGTGCGTGCGTGTGTGTATGTTGGGGGGGGTCGGGGGGGGGTTACTCTTCGCCAGTACTTTTGTGGCACAGGTGCACCGGGTACAGTAGATCAACTCGGAAATAGGCATGTGCACAAAGCTATATGTGCCTGTTGTCAGCACTTGTGTTGCAGTGGCATATACACACACACACACACACACACACGCACACACACGCACACACACACAAACAGGCAGACATACACACGCAGACATACACACACAGAGACACAGTCGCACACATACCCGAACTGCTGGTGTATGACTCTATGAGTTTGTCACCGGGCTCCATTAGGGGGCTCTCGTGCTTAAGGAATGCCTGTTGTGTGTGTTTTTTTTGTTTTTTTTTTCGCGTCCACGACGGCACTGAACCATATTTCCCCACTTGTTTTTCTCTTTTTTCTCTCCCCCCTTTTCCTCCTTTCTCTCTTCTCCTTTTGTCCTTCCTCCTCGTCCTCCTCCCTCTTGCAGAAAAGGTCACGCATTGCCTACAGTGATGAGGTGCGCAACGAGCTCCTGGGGGACGAAGCCGGCTCCTCCGAGAACCAGGTGAGGTGCTAATCAGGGGCCCGGGCGACACCGGTGTGGGTGGCTGACTGGCCCCCAGGGTGGGGAGGGGGGGGCCCCCCTCATAGGGGGTCAGTGAGGGCTGAGACCACGGTATTGTCACCAAGTCATGCGGAAGGAACACTGTTTAATGCAAAGCTGGGTTGCCAGCGAGTGGGCCCCGGCAATGGGACCAGTGTGGCAGCCCAGATTGTGACTGACACACACACACACACACCTAAACACAAACGCACACAATCCAGGACAAATTTAATTCCAAACCCCCAGCCTCACCACTCCAACCATCCCACTGTTCTCCAGCCGGGTGTGGACTTAAAGACGCACACACGAACGCACGCACGCACGCACGCACAAACACACACACACACACACACACACACACACACGCAATGTAGCTGTTCCTTCGTCTTTCTTTAAACTCCATGGGTGCACAATGCACTGGAAGTGAATAAGGATGGAGGTTCTCATCATTATTACAAACAACATGAAAAACTAAAATGATACAATACAGCAAATTATAATTGAGCTGTGAAATATTATTACAGACCATAAGCATTCGATCAAAACTCCCAATTCGTATTTGCGATCTTTCTAATTTAATCTTTCATCAATCGACATTTTGTATTTATTATGAAAAGATGGTGAGGGATTTTTTTGTTTTTTTGTTTGAAAGCCTTTTGTAAGACCGAATTGCAAGTTCCATTCATTGTCAGGAGTGTCTGCGATTCGCTCACATTCGTGAAGTGGCAATGAGAAAAATGGAAATTAAAATCTTGAAACGTGATCCCCCTTGCCCAAAATATGCCACATGTTTTTTTTGTTTTTTGTTTTTTTTACTTAAAAAATTCAGAGCTGGGGTACATGCACGGATTCAGCAGGCAGCGTTTTAACATTTAAGATGCGCTATCGCTCACCTACACAGCTGCCACTCATGCAGCCACTCTCAACTCTGACCAAACGTCTTTTGACTAATTATATATTACCTTTTGAAACGGCTGTCAACTTGCAGAGGTTACTGTGTGCCGAGGCACACGTAAGCGCACACTCTCGCATGCAAATAGACACACTTTGCATTTGCAAACGCACACACTCGGGAAAGAAAAAAGAAAATACTCAAATGCACATTTGCGCGTCGAGTCCCACGGTGCTTTATGGGAGTATATTTAGATGATTCACAGCCAAGCAAAGCTAAATAAAGTTAGTTTTTTTTTTAACGTACCCCTATTACCATTTCAATGACGGCCCATGAACCGCACATCTTAGAAACATATGTATCTCAAGCCAAGATGTGTAATTGATATGCATATTCCTGGGAAATTAGTGAGACACAAAAGTGACTCTGACATTTTATGCACAAGTTGGAAGGAGAATTGCTGTCAGAATTGTCACATTTGAGACGTTGATGGGATCTTTCAAAATCTGGTCAAAGGAAAACCTGGAAAATATCGTATTTTATTTAAAGTCTCATTTCCTTTTCATTAAAAATGATCCAAAAAAATCTCCCAAAAATAATATTTATTTATATAGAAATTGCAGAACTAACAGAAATGCATTATTGGAATTTCGATTGTAAAAATACGTTATGATAGATATTACTATAGTGTTTTAATTATTGTTTTCAAACCTAATTATTCCTTTACAAAATATTGAATTTATTAAATATTGATTTATATTATATGATTGTACCACTGAATTAAAGACGAAATATTGTGCTGCTTTAATCAATGCACTGCACACATTAATGTACCATTTATCCACAGCTAAATATAAAGTAAAATCAACACCATAATGTAAATTATGAAATGTAAAATAATATATATTAAATCAAATGTGCAGTTTCCTAATTCTATTGCATTTCTCGTTCTGAGTTAGGGTTGCCATTTTCTTAAAAAGCCTGAGCTATAGTGACTTCCTTTTTATGCCAGTGTTCATTTTATTTTTACCTGTGATTGTTTTTCTGACCTTAATATATTTAACACTTATCAAATGAATTATTTAAATGTGGAAAAAACACTAATTGGCAAAAATTTGATAACAATTCTAATTATATACCTTTAACACCCACACACACACACAAATAGACACACGCATACACACTCACTCACACACACACACGCACACACACACACACACACAGAAAGAGTTCATGCTTGGGGCAAGGCAAAGTAAATTGATGATATACATTTTCCCTTTTTCTCCCAGGTCCAGTATTTACCTCATTTTCATTTTTAAAAACTTGCAGAGATAATACTTCTCTTGGTCTCCCTGTGAGTGGAGTACTCGGAACTTCAGGGTTTTTTTTTTTTGTTATTTTTTTTTTATCTAACGAGACGGTGGTGATAGGAGAGGGGGGAAAAGATGGAGGCGGGGGCCGGGGCAAAGCCGGTCAATTTAATTCCTGACGATCTGAAAGAGGTCAGGATGATTTCATATAGCCCTGGCTGAGCAGATCATTACCAGTCACAAATCTGTTGGTTACATGGCAAGGATTTATAGCTAAGTAAATAGGGAACCGTCATAAGTTCTGAAAATGGCGCGTTGGCCCTGCGATAATGGCTAAAGGACGATTTAATAGAGTTTGGCATTTATTCGTTATCTGTGCGCGCACAGAGACTGAATTGGCACTATCAACTCGTTTTTTTTTTTATAATAATGTGGGCGGCTGCCATTGCACATTTTTTCTTTTTCCGTTGCCTCTGCATGCAATGCACGCACAAACACTTCTACGCCACACATACACACACACACACACGCACACGCCCACACACACACCCCACGCCACACCACACCACACACAAAGCAGCCAATGCACACATATTTTTCCCCACACGAACACTATACGGAATAGTTTCGATTTCAGTCGCAGCAGAAGGCTTGGCCACAAGAGATTGCGCTGGTTTGAGCCGGCATGGACCAGATTTTACAGGCTACAAAGGAAGCAGATTACCACTTGTATCGAATTCCGTATTGGATTAAAAAAAAAAAAAAAAAATCTTTTGTTTGAAAAAAAAAAAAAAAAAAAAAGAAAATGCTGATTATCATAACACAAAAATTGCAGCAGTGCAATTTTGAATACTGGCTGGCGTCACAGAAACACAAGGAAAAGTCGCTCAGGCAGGAGTAATTATAAGATTTACTACATTCTGTATTTACTGCTCTGTGCCTCTTGAACAACGCGAGCATCGTTGGCTGCACTAAGGAACGGGTGCCAAAGGAAAAATAAGGCTAAACACGAAAAGAAACGAGAAGCGGCTCAACGTGCCCCTGGTATAGTGGGAACAAATCCGCTCCGAGGACTTGCGGTCGCTCAGGCCGCACAAATGAGCTCGAACAAGTTTTGTTTGGTATCCATTGACTGATGGCAGAGCCGGGGTGAGGGATCGCAGGATCCGCTGGGTTTGTTCAAGCCCTAAATCGCCACGTTGGCTGTGTGGTTTTAAACTTTGGCCCGTGCCATAATGCGTTCTTAGCGGGGAGTTGTTACTTAAGTTTGAAAAGACAATTTCCACTCTTAAGGTGCGTCTCGTCACTGCCGATGTTTTTCGAGGGGTAAGAGCTCTTTAGAAAAAACCCCAAAACATCAGATGTGCTTGTTTACTTCCCCCAATACAGATATTGTCGTGTTTTATTTCTATTTCCAATGTTACATTCAACTGTGACAGATATATTTTATAATTGGGGGGTGGGGTAGAAAAGATAATGCAGGAACTATTTCTGAGATGAGATCTATATTATCAAATAGAAATACCGTGACAAATGTGAGATTGCAATATCTGAACTGCTTGATATTTTTGTTTGGGTTTTATATAGTTTAGTTTTATCCTAGGCTCAATTATATGACAAGTTTGTTTGGGTGCGTTTGTTAGCGGGGCAATAAAAATAGAAGACACAAAATGCGCGCAGTACAGGTTTTTTGTTTGGTATTTCAGTATGAGATATGGGCAAATGTGAAATATAAATTCTTGATTTATTATGGGCACATGATAGAACTAAACTGAAATAATCCAACATCTAAATGGCGACATTGAAATTCCCAACTTTACCTTCAAATTAAAGTTATTTCCTTTTAAATAGTTTTGGTTGTTATTCAAAAGCGCACTTTTTATGTGAATTGTTCCAGACTCGTATCATGCAAAATACAAAGTTAAAATAATCTAACGCCCCGAGCCCCTTTTTATATATATATATATATCTGCTGACCTTTAGGGTTGGCCAAGAAATGATAAATGAAAAAAATATAATCCATTTAAAAGGCTTGCATGAAATTAGTTCTTCCCCCTTTTTAGTTGAATGTGGTAGATTCCAACAGAAAGCTGGAACATTCTCTTTCTTTTTCCACTGCCCCCACATTACAAAAGGCCAGGGAAGTGACTTTTTTTTTGTTTTTAATTTGTCATCAGGCATAATTAATAGCAAATCATTACCCTCCCTCGAATGTGGGATTCACATACGCTCGATTTTCGCAGGGAATAGGAATAGCAATTTTTTTATTTACTTCACTATAAATCCGCTATTCTTTTTCATCAAAAATGTATCGCTGGGCTAAGATTAATTTTTCATGCTCTGTGGCTCTACCAATAATAAGCCGCACTGTATCCATGCAATGGTAGCCTCACATGACTCTCCATACATCATCTGAACCGCATACACTTTTCCATAGGCGGCATAGGACGCGTGCAATATTGACTACACATCAGATGTGATAAACAGCGGTAACGAGCCCGAGTGGCTCAGCATTTCTTCCACCTCACTTCCTGTGGGCACGCGCTTCTTTTCATCTCCTTCCAGAGGACTCGGCGAAATGACAGGTGCAAAAAATCATTACCCTCCCTCGAATGTGGGATTCACATACGCACGATTTTCGCAGGGAATAGGAATAGCAATTTTTTTATTTACTTCACTATAAATCCGCTATTCTTTTTCATCAAAAATGTATCGCTGGGCTAAGATTAATTTTTCATGCTCTGTGGCTCTACCAATAATAAGCCGCACTGTATCCATGCAATGGTAGCCTCACATGACTCTCCATACATCATCTGAACCGCATACACTTTTCCATAGGCGGCATAGGACGCGTGCAATATTGACTACACATCAGATGTGATAAACAGCGGTAACGAGCCCGAGTGGCTCAGCATTTCTTCCACCTCACTTCCTGTGGGCACGCGCTTCTTTTCATCTCCTTCCAGAGGACTCGGCGAAATGACAGGTGCAAAACATAGCGCCTATATTTTTTATGTTTTTTTTTTTCCTTGCCACATCGACTTCGGCTGTGCGACTTCCTCGATAATGTTAGTTGATTTTGCGACTCGAGCGGTTCGTTCCCCCTCTCGCCGTTTAATGTGACAGTGCCAGGACTTGATCTTTGTTTGTTAAAAAAAAAAAAAAGAAATCAGCCCAAACTGTGTGTTTAGCTTCTTTTAATGTGTTTGTCTTGTGATTTCCAAACGCTAAACCTGCAGACGGATAAATCGTCGAGGTTAATTCTGTACCCGGGCCGCATCACTGAATTTCTCTCTGCCATGTTGCTGCCTTTAAAAAAAAAATTAAAAAATCTCTCCTTCACTCTCTCTCTCTCTCTCTCTCTCCCTCTCTTTCTCTCTTCTCGCTTTTGCTCTCATGATGCAGCTGATAAAGTTACGTGAAGAGGTAAGTGCTTCTCTGCTCTGCCAATTTAAATTGCGCTTTCCCACTGAAATCTCCATTTGCCCTTTTTCTCTGCCGTAGAAAATTAAAATCTGCTCATTTGTACACTATTTTACATGTCTGATTGAACCGCTTAAAGGCCAAGGCAGAGATAATGAATTCACCGATGGCCAGTTTCTTAAATATCAGAAAGTAAAGATAAGATATTATTGCTGATATGCCCTGTTTTGAAGACTAATATTGTGGAATCAAGCAACGCTCAGAGTCGTTTCAGTATTTGGGCCTAAAGCGGTTTCCAAATGGTCGTTTGGAAAGGGAAGGGCTGCATGCAATATGTACTTTTGGTTTACGGTGAATCGTGCCAATTGGATTGCTCCCTATACTTTGAATTGATCCCATTTTATTTTATGTATATGTTTGGCATGTATGTTATGCATTTACCATCGCATTGACATCACCACTGCACGACTGCTGTACTGAATTTGTTACATTTTAATGCACTTCATTTCCACACCGCACTGAACTGATGCTCAAGGGATATCATGGTTCCTTAGACGTTCATATCATAGACTCTGTACCTGTCCATTTAGTACAGATGCTTTATTTACCTGCTCCGCATATGGACTTTGACCCAACTTGCGTTGTAATGTTTAATTTCTAATCACTCTCCCACTTAAGGTGCAACCACACATGTTTTGCAATAATGTTGAACACGGATACATGTCAGTTTCTGTAGGTCACATAATCTTCATGTCCCTGGTTGGACTTATTGTCAAATATGCCTCTGCGAGACACCGTGTCCAAGATGGCAACCGCTAAGGTTGAGTTGTTCAATTCCTATCAAGGCCTCACCGCTCACGCTTATCCATAATTTAGAGCGCCAACTTGGCCCAGATGCCATGTTATCAGACATTTTTCTTTTTCTTTTAGCCCTACTTTGGTTTCCCTTTTGTTTCCAGACTTTTTTTTTTTTTTTTTTGCTGGGGCATTTCCTCCTAGCCTGAGGGTCAGAAGACAACTTGATTTACCTCACCTGTCCTCCCCTTTAGGAATGGTCCGATCTGTGCAATCGGTCTCGATTATTTTATTTTTTTTGCCCCCCTTCTTCTCCGTTGCAGGCTTTTACCCCTCTGCTCTTCCTGCACTCGAATCAAAGACTGGCACAGCTTATACACACTTAAGCCTTGCTTTAAAATATATATATATATATATATATATATATATATATATACTTTTTTTTTTTTTTTCTCCAGCTGAAAAACACGTTTAAATATTTAGCACCCGTATTCACAGCTGTTTGACACTTGTAATTCCTCGTCTTACAAGTCCCAAACAAACGGCGCAGAAGATCACACAGTCAGTCTGAATCACAGCTGTCATCATTATTCACTTTGACTCTCCCCCACCCTTATTGAAATAATAAGGAAATCATCTGAACTTTGGAAAAATGGTGATGGTAACCGCCTGTGTTTGATATTGAAAAAAGGCAGGAGAGCGATAGAGAAGAGGGGAGAGATTTCGTTTGAGCTGCAGCTGCATTGTTCCGGGGCTCCCTGTTAATAACTTACAACTGAGGAGTGTTTCTCGACGCAAAAAAGCACAACAAAAAAACACAATTTTCCGGGTTCCTAAGAAGATCTTTGTTCAAAACGTAGGTGTCAGATGAAAAGGCGCGCACGCATAGGCAGGGAGGATGTTGGTGGTGGTGGTGGTGGTGGTGGTGGTGGTGGGGGTTGGGGGCGGTGGGCGGGGGGGGGGGGGATCACTAGTGCACTCGCAGATGCGCAATGTATTTATCATATAATGTATTTAAATCCTTTGCTAAAAGGCTCCCTGACACCATCATGGGAATTTTGATGGGAATCCTTAGTTTCTCTTGCGTCAATTAACGGGCAGTCTGAATTGCCAGCCGGCGTTTGAGCGCGACTAGGCTATTTGTGTTTGTGTGTGTCTTTTGCTATATTTTGGAGGTGTCCCAGTGGCTGCTTCTCAGAGCCACAGGGGTCAGGCCTTGATAGGAGACCTTGTAGCGCAGGAGGGGCCGCCCGCCACTTTCCTATTTCCCCTCCATAACAATGCTGACAAGGTTGTGGGCGCATGTATGTATTCTTGCCAACCGCAGAATATAGACACATATATCACAGAGGAAAACTGCCATTTATTCCCCCCTTTTTTTTTTTTTTGGTTGCTGTGTGACATCCGTCTATCGTGACAAATTTGCCAAGTCACCTCGCTTTAGATTGAAGTTTGTAGGCGTAATCTCTGCGTCTTCCCCCGCGACTGTGTGGCCGCGTAGTGTCGGATCGTGTCGTTTTAATTCTACATGTTTTTCCCCGTTATCCATTTTTCATTCTTTTCCGCAGTGTCATCCTGTGGTCGTGGCTGGATTTTGTTGCATTATTAGGGCCCGGTGCCGGAATCCTCAGCGGCTGAACTATCGCCCTTTTTCCCCTTCAGGTTCCGTCCTCGTCAAAACTTGGGGCGCATTATTCTAATCATCACACACACATATACACACCCCCCCCCCCCCCCCCCCCCCCCCCCCCCCCCCCCCCCCACCCCCCCCCCCCCCCCCCCCTCACACACACACATGCACACCCACACCCTCCCCTCCCCCTGGCCCTAAAAGAAGACAGAATGAGAGAGAGAGAGAGAGACAGAGATAGATAGACAGACAGACAGACAGAGAGGGAGAGGGAGAGAGAGAGAAATTCAGGAGGAGAAAGCTTTGAAGTGGCTTTTCCATCGCGGTGAGTCCGCCGGCCGTCTCCCCGAGACGTGTCACCTTTGCCGAGAGGGAATAGGAAAATCACGTTTCGAATGGTAATGATAACATACTAATCACTTGGGCCCTTTGAAGAACCTGGGGAGCGCGCCGCTCTGTCAGTATCCCCGGCTGCCTCGTGCTCCCAGGCGCACACAGCGGCGCTGCAGCCGCGGTCTAGGTGTATTAGCTTAAGCATTGCATGTCAATACGTCCCCCCCCCCCACCCGTCCCCCGTCCCAGCCGATCCATAGGGGCTCATTATAGACCAAGCTCGGTATCCCTTTTTCTCCCACACACGCACGCGCGCCCGCACACACACACACACACAGAGGCATGCACGCATCGCCGCCGTCTCCTCTTCCACACCCGTGTGACCCCTCCCCGGGAAAACCTCCCGTGCCACGCCCGACAACAAAAACGCGCCACACCTCCCGTCCCAGCCCCGCTCGCTGTCTCCTCGTATTTTTATTGCTTTTTTTTTTTTTTATCCTCTCCCACGAGCGAACCCCGCTTCAGCCGCCCGTCCTCCCTCTGCCTCCGTCGTCCCCCTTGCCCTCGCTTTAACTATTCAAAAAGTGTCTCTGCAATTTTAAATGACATCTGTCTGCGACGCCAAGGAAGAGGAAGCGAGGGAGAGGAGAGAGTTCAGAGGGTTTTTTTTTTTTTTTTTTCTCTCTCCTCCCATGCTCTCTTCCCATCCCTCTTATTGTCAAACTTTGAAAAGCATGTCATTGATTCACTTTTTTTTTTTATTCCTCCACATCTTCTTTTTTTTATTTCCTCTGAGTGATTAGCGGGTACATGTTTTGACAGCCCGACAAAAAAAATAGCGATTTCACTCCCCCCCCCCGTCCCCTTCGCTCATGTGACGGGCACGCGTCCCTGTCAGTGAGGCGGTTGCCATTCATCAGGTTGTTTTTGGGTGTCAAGTGTGGTGCATCTGATTGGTTCCTTAAAATTGGCACGTTCAAAAAGGCCATCAAAACCAACATCATCGGAGTGAACATATGGAGTCTCCCATGCTTACGGTGCCCATGATCATCTCCACCTGAAAGCGGTGTGGATTTAAGCAAGCTGGGTCAGAGCACTCGGACTCGCACGTGGAGTGCGCCACGGGGCTGAATGTTGTATGTGTTCGAGATTTTGGGGTTTCCTGTTCACCAGGTGTCCATGATCGCCCGGATAAAAAAAAATCTGCATACAATCAGACAACTTAAATGTAAAGTTTACTGTCCAGTCATTACTTTTAGCCAAAGAACCGTCAAACAGATCACCCTATGATCCCCTGGTGTGTAGAATGTTGATGATCGTGTTTAAAGTATAAAGTAAATCATCGTCAAGTCCCTGCAACTCAACACTCGCCGCGCGTGCATCAAAAACCTTTTCCATACCTTTTGAAAACCAGGTTTTGTGTAGAGCAATATGCAAGCGTGAAATAGAAATGGTCAGAGATGGATCAACGTCAATTGCCATCAATTTAATCATATAAATGTAGTATCGTATGATAAACGTAGGCTTGGAATTTTCAGCCATTTTTGGTTTGGTTTGAGAAAGCTTGCCTGGCTGATTCAGGGGTTGAAAACCTTCTAAAATAGAAAATCCTTTGCCTGTGCAATTTCTTAGATACTGTATCCCGTATGTTTTTATACGATTGGTACGATATACGATAAACCAGAATGGAACAGTTCTATATTTTACAGTCCCAAGATAGAAGTCAAGGCCATCAGTCAACAGATCAGATGTTTTGTCTTTCTTCATATCCAAACAACTGCGATCAACTGACATGTGTACCCCAGTTATAAGAGCCCTAGCTAACACCTTGATACTCACAAACATACACGCCGACAAAAAGAAACGATCAAATTGCTTATTTAATATTTTATGACACACGTCTTTGCTTGAACACCTATGGGGGGGGGGGGGGGGGGGGGGGGGGGGGGGGGGGGGGGGGGGGGGTGATAACTCGTACATCATGAATGGCTTCTCTTTTCTTCTAATATTGATGAACAATAAGCAGAAAGGGAATGTCATGGTTTGGTTTGAGCTTAAATGTATGATACTTCAAACCTGTATATAATAATATTCATTTTGCATGTATGCCATTAATCGGTGGAAGAAGAAAAAAAGGCTCAGAGAATGATAAACGCCTACAGATAAACAATGTTGCATTTCTGTCTACTGAGGGCACAGGGGTTTGGGGGGGGGAGAAAAAAAACCATTTGACTTTCGTTTTGGTTTTTTTAACGCTGTCGCTATCGCCTAGACAGGAATTGCTTTGGGAAAAAGAGCGGCTTCAAATTAAATGTAATTTCATCTCGCCTCGACTCATGCCCATGTGCGGCAGAAGTGTGTGCTGTAAAACAAAACAAGCAGGCAACGGACCTCAAAGTAGTTCTTGTTTTCATGTCCAAGATAAGGCAGCGGCACCTCTCACGTTGTCAGCCTCAACATGCATATGCTTGATATTCCATCAGCACATAACACATTGTCATCCATGAAGGTTATTGCCAACCTGGCTGTATTATGTTGTCGCTGTGGATGTGGTCTGTCTGTTTAGGTGACAGTGTTGATGTATTTCTTTGAAATGGCTCCCAGCCCTCTCAATCAATGTGTTTTTTTTCTCCCCATGTTTGTTTCCCTGGCTTTATTTTTATTTAATTTTTTTCTCTCCATTTGTTGCAGAGAGCGCATCTGTTGGACAACACAGAGAAGCTGGAAAGGTCATCACGGAGACTGGAGGCCGGCTACCAGATAGCAGTGGAAACTGGTACGTATTTTTGTTTTGGATTGGGTTGGGAAGGTGTTGGGCTGGTGTTGTTGGGGGGGGGGGTGGGGGGGGGAGGGGAGGGGTTCAAGATAGTGGTGAGGATGAGTGAAAGACAGCAAATTGTCTTGCTCATATGCGAGGGAGGTGGATATGTGTTTTTGTGCGTGTGTTGGGGCGGGGGGTGTCGGAAAAAAAAAAAAAAAAAAACTCTTTCCTTGACGCCTGATGACATTTTCGGGAGCACATCAAAGATAAGCCAGGGAGAGAGAGAGAGAGACAGAGAGAGAGAGAGAGAGAGAACGAGTGGTGTACAGGCGACAGATCAGGCTCCGCTTCTCCTTGCTCTCCTCCTGAAGAAAATGCATGCATTGCTATAGTGGTGTGTGTTGTGTATGCATGTGCTATGGATGGGTGGTGTGCCTTTTTTCCTTTCTTTTTTTTTTTTTTCTTTTTTTTTTTTTTTTTTTTTAAGATAAACAGACGGGGACTTTATGAAAACAAACGTCAGCATTCCTCCTGAAGTTCTTAATTCAGGGGTGCTGGAGGAAGAGAAAACATATCAGTTTTCTAAATAAACCATAAAAAAAAAACAAAATAAAACAACAACACACAAACTCCGTTTTTCCTCATAACCAAGGATAGTTTTTATCTTAAAATAGGAAAAAGGCTCATCGGGAACTTAAATAGATTTAACCAGTTAGCATATTTTTTTTCTTTTCTTCCTGTCTTCCTCCCTGACAGTCACCACATTATTGAGGCACAGTGTATTCCTCAGAGATGTATCAAAGCTCATTCTTGAAGTATCAACCGGCTTTCTGTGGCTTCCGTTGTAGTTTTGAAAAAGTTTGTCAATTTACACTATAATCGCGGGGTGGCTGGTGTGTGCGACATCGACAGATTTAATAATTCAAGTCAAGAAAGGTTCACACGCAGACCACTGGCTTTTGATGTTCTCTGGAACTTGCCTTCACAAATTCATAAATACAATCTGCATTCTCTGCTTAAAAATGGCGGTTCAGATGTTCCTCGTTTCCTCGATCCAAGATTCGCGACGGTGTCAAAATTCTGCGACAGCCGGCACATTTTTAATTCTATCGCGTCGCATCTTTCTCTCTGCTCTCACTTTTGAGGCCTCGCCTCGCCTCGCCGCGCGCACGCAGTGGGCGCCTAGAAGTGGCCCATGGTTCAAAAGAGCTCAGTGCACCCTGGGTTCCGGCCGCTTCTGCAGAGTCGGCCACGCGGCCCCTTGACCCTAGGTCGCCGTCGGCTGTCTCGTCCGCCGTGTGTGTCCGGCGTGCTAAGAACAATATTCGTTTATCCTGCCTCGGTCCCACACACTCGGTTTGGCCCGCACCAGCTGTGGGGCGTGTTTGTGTTTTGGTGGGGAAGCGTCGCCCCTGTGTCTTTAATCCGTGACCCCTTCCTTTACTCCGCTGTCGATACCAACCCTCCGCTCAGATGCACAACCTGAAATGGCCGTGTCTCCGGGTTAAACCCGGGAATACATTTGCACAACGAGCGTAGTCGTGCTGTGACTACGCACTCCTCCTCCTACACACTGGGCACAAACATTGGGTAGCCATATTTATCCGCTGAGTTTACAAGGTTCGACAGGGTTTGCCATCTGATCCCGAGTTCAGTTAGCTCTTTAATTTAGTGTTGTTCCTCCATTTCAAACTATATATTTACTCTTTGTGGTTCCACAACACTTCTCGGGCATCTTTGGTAAATTCCGCACTATTTTGATCATGGTTCCTGCCATAGTTCGTCGCGTATTCAAATGTTGTACACCAAGTTCTGGGATTTGTGTGTGTTTTCAGACGGTGAAGTTGTTTACTTTTACCGTCCGACAAAAGGCGACATTAATCGCGGCAGCTTTTTCTTTCACACCAAAAAACGCCAAAGAATAATATGAAGGCCCCAGAAATGCACCGCAATTAATTCATGCACTTTATGAAAAATGGTTGGCAGTTGTTGAGGAATGAGCTTGAAGGCTTTCCACCACAGCGACGACGCATCCATGGAAGTTAAACGAGAATAATTAGAGTGTTATGTATTTCTCCAATCAGATTCTCCATAGTCTTACAGTTACTATATTTTCTTGCCACAGACCTCATTTCTCCTCAGACATCTAAGCCATACTTTTTACAATGCGGAGTTTAGTGTCATTATTTCTGCAGTAATTCAAAGTTGCATTCTCTATCCAAAATGACACGGTAGCCCTCAAGGACAGTAATTGACCAATGGGGGGAGTGGAACTATAAGACATTTTATTTCAAAGAGGTAGATCCTTCACAAAGAAATGGCGTAATGGCGTTCTGTTTCGACGATATATCTCTTAATGACTAGGAACAAAAAAAAAAAAAAAAAAAAACAGGATGGTCTGGGTCCTGTTTGAGGGAGGGAAAGAAAGATGACTCTCAGTCGGAAGAAAAGATGAATCTTCACATAGTAAAATCAGATTGGAGCACAATTCTTTTGCCAGCCGTTCTCAAATTCTCCATTGTACTTATTTAACGCACAGGCGCGTGCCAAACGCCGCGAAAGCCCTCTGCATGTCCAGAGTGTTTCGCTCTGCTCCTCAGTGCTATTTGCCACATGTACTGCCCAGGAACCAGGGGTCTTCTGTTTGTCTCATAAATAAAGTATAGAACTTCATTAGTGAGGAGCGCCGACTTAAAAGCCCAGACGTAGCAACAAGCAGACACGGGGGCTAGCCCAGTTAAAGAGGGCCCTAAATAAAGAGGGAGGGCATGTAGTTAGCCAATTTGAAGGCATTTGAGTCGGGGGCATTTGAAATGCCCAAATGTAGAGGCTTGACTGATGTTGAATCAAAGACGTGCCAGATTTTAGTCCTTCCCTCCACAGTTGAAAAGATTCTGAATGCTCGTTTGGAAATGGATTGCGTGTCAGATAAGACCTCGACGTTGCGATGATTGGATATTCCACCGTTGATTATTATTCATTGAAGGGACACGACAACAATTCAGTAATTTGGAGTTTATCATAACGTGACATATAAATGCTTTAAATTTCTTTGAAAATATTATTTTCTTTCTTCTTTTTTTTTTTTTCTTGCAAATCTCGCTGGCAATAATAAAAAATTGTGCCAATCTTTAAATGAACTGGGGGAAGAAAAAAAATCCCCCCCCCCCCCTCTTTCGGCTGACGCAAACGACAGCGATATAAGAAAAATGAGCCACCGACACAAAGAGACAGACAAAAGCAGCGCTTCGCTGCTTTTTAGAGGTGGCCGGCGAGAGGCTGAGAACACTTCTGAGGCGAGTCTTCTCGGTGTTTAGGGGGCCTGTAATCAATCCCGGGAAATGAGAACTGCTCATTAGGGATTGATTTCAGTCCCGTTTAGATAAGCAGAGAGGGTCGGAGTCTGGCCCTCAAGGGGCCCCGGCCTCGCCCGAAGTTCGCACCATGCCTGGCGGAGAGCCGCACCGCAGGCCATCAACTTTATTAGGATGGAGATAAGCTGATTAGACCTTGTCAATCAAAGGTGCCAGTGACTCAATCGTGATGCGGGGGACTTTTCTTCCATTTTCTCTCCTTTTCCATTCTCTCTCTCTCTCTCGGTCTGTCTGTCTGTCTCTCTCTCGCTCGCTCTCTCCCTCCCTCTCTTTTTGTGATAAATCATTGAAGCGACCAACAAAGTCGCAGCAATTGCTGGCCTAAGCTAAGCAGCCCTGCAGTTGTCACCACGGCAGACGCGTGAGGACCGTGTGATGATACGATGACTTTATTAAAGAGTACATCAGTTTGTTTTCGAGCAGTTAGATATTTTTCAACCGCAGTGGTATTTAAAGGACGGCAGGGGGGGGCGGGTAAAAAGAGGGGAGGGCCGGCGTCATCGAATGCGTTTCCAGTGACAGAGCGAGGGATTCTGGGAAGGCAAGGAATAAATGGATAAATGACGAAGTGACGAGAAATAAATAAACATTTTTTTGTCAACATAAAAAAAAAAAAAAAGAGTCTTCATGGCTCCCTTTTGAAGCGGAGCTTGGCTTTGAGTCTTGCTGAGAGTCCATGGGCGCTGGAGTGGCCCAGTAACACAGCGCGTTTGTCCCAACAATGTCTCTCCCCCTCCATGTTTCCATCTTTCTGTTTCCCTCCCATTTTGCTTTATTTCACCCTGTGCCCTCTGATGATCTGACTTTATTTTTACTAAAGTGGTGCTTGCTCCTTTAAATCCAAACGCATACAATTGAACTACATAATCACCATAATCATTTACTTTTATAAAGCCCAAGTATTATTAGCACTTGACAGATTTATAAATATTATTTTTGTATATACAATTTTCAGTTAATTCCAAGGACTATAGTGTGATATTATACAATCGTGCTAACTGCTAACTGTGCTAAAATCTTTTATTTTCCTGTTTTGAATGAAAAAATATTGTCCCTTAAATTTTAAATAATGTACATTTTAACAATACATAATATTTAAAAAAAATATATATATATTTTCATAGTTATAACCAAATAATAATAAATAAATAAAAAATATTTAAAGTTTTGTAATATTTAATGCACTAATTGGTTACTTGACATACGGATATTTCAGTCACCGTATGATTGAAGTGATTTTTGTAATATACAGTATGCAATGTTAATCTTTTTGTTTATTAAAACATGGCTGATTCTTTTCTTACTTTTTTTTAAGTCCATTCTCTCTGTTCTACAGTGTAGTTTTAATGTGTTAAGGATCTCTTTTCATTTCTCTTTTACAAGGACAGCTTGCTAAAGTGGATTTCCTTGAGGTATAGCATAATAAATCTTTTTTTTTTTTTTTTGCAGGCTGATACAATCGGCATGTTGTATTGTGCTCAAAAAGAATATGAAGTTATTTGATAATTGTTTGATTAATGGCGCTGAGATCTAGGACTTAAATATTTCACAGCTTGACTTTTCTGCAGTGGAGAAAGAGGGCCTTTATAAAAATATGATTCAAAGTTAAAAGTTTCAAAGTATGTTTTTCTATAGCTATTTAAAGAGAAAATAATGATTAAAAAAAATATATATATATAAAATAAAAAATCTTCCCAAAATTCCGCCCGCAACCACATTTCCAAAATATATATGCTTCAGTGCCTAACATCTTGCTCTCAGAAAATCTAGCCGTGGGTGAGCTGTTTATCGGTAAACCCCCGGTGGATGAAAGGCGTCGCAATAATGATTTTTTCTCTCCTAATCGGACCTTGTCAGCAAGGCGTCTTATCGTGGAGAGGAAAATGACACCGATCCTATCGAAGAGCCTGGAGTCCGAGTCGGCGGCACGTGTCCCCCCCCCCCCCCCCCCCCCCCCCCGGGCGCCCGGGCCCCCCAATCACGGTTGGCCATGGCCCAGCCATATCTAGCGCCGCCACAAACGGCGAGCGGCACTTTTTTCATGTGGACTTCAAAAACGTTGCGAGTCATTAAAATTGCACCCACGTTCGGCAGCGGGGATCAGCCGCTCTGGAGCGAAAATGGGATGTGGGAAGAGGAGACTCGCTAAATGTGTTAATTCCGTCCTCACATGTTTACGGCTTAATTTTAATCTGTTTGAGGGCGGAGGAGGGGTGGAGGGACGATTGGAAAGGGGTGCGGGAGGGGCAATGAGAAAACCTCGCACTGCAATAAATCGCCATTATCTTTGACACCCTAGGACTCAGCTGTTCCAGGGATTTAGGGGGTCCACTGGCAACAGTGTATATCGTAGGGCATGAAAACACTGTTTACGCTTGAACTGCGGTAGCTAAGGTGCAATCGCCAGTTTCAGGCTGCGCAGACAAAAGGCCTTGCGTGCACAATGGCCAGCTAGCATACGGACTCTCAATGGAAGAGCTGAACCAACAGACTTGAGTATGTGTTTGTGTTTGTGTGCGCGCCTGTTTCCTTATGTGCGAGTGCGGGGCCCGGTCTGCGTTTCCCAGTGCATCGACGAGGTTTTTATCGCAAACGTCCAAATATTAGCTTAAGTAAAGTGGAGCGACGGGCGATGGTTTTTTGTGTGAAAATGAAATGAACCTCAGACAAAAGATAGATGTCTATCAAAATGTACGCTCCGATGCTTGAGTCCGCCAACGACCACACAGCTGCCTACTGGTCTCCGTGTTCCTCAATTAGGTCCATGCAATGTGTTAGCCCGCATTAATAAAATTATGAGAAAATCCAACAATTAGACCTTTAGTCATTTATTAGCTTTAACACGGCTCTCAACATAATGAGTCTCTTGGAAATAATGATCTGATCTAAGGAGTTCAATGCAACTATCCTGCCAAGTAAAACAAGACGGCATCTTCCAGAGGAGTATACATTTTAAATTAAATCTAAACTTTGTTAGATTCATTTACATTTGAACACGACTGTATTTCAGATTTTGTCAAATCTTTAGGTGTTTAAGAGGCAGTTTTTTTTTAAGCGTATGCTGTAACTTTCTGCGTATTTAAATGGATGCAAACTACAGCTTCATGAGAATGCATAATATTTACTGAGTTGGCGTGAGCATGGCTAACTAGGCATTTGCAAATCAAAGAAAAATGATCATCAAAATTCTCAATAGCAGACCATGCTGTGTACCCCTATCCCTGGTAAATTTTGACCTTTTTATTTAAATTACAAACGAATGTAGTAACCATTTTTTTTATATGGAAATACTTAATTCCTTAGTAAAGTTACCTTGAATGTAGTCATTTTGGCACACTTTGTAAATTGGTCTATAGTCATATATTATCAGACCGAATTCTAATCATTTATTGATATAATCTTATCCTTCTCTCAAGATATAAAACATCCCACAGTTGCGAGATAGTGTTAGGCCAATAAAGGCACCTTTTGTCCCCCCCTGATTTTATTTTCTATTCTTAGGTTGCAGCAACTAAAAAAGATACTCCCTTCCTTCTTGCATGCAGAAGAAAAAAGTGGAGCATTGACCTCTGGCTGACACAGAGAAAGCTAAGGGAGGGAGGGGGAGATGGAGAAAAAGAAAGCAGCAGAAAGAGCGACAGAGAGGCGAGAGCTAAGACAACAACTGTGAAGAGCTGCATAGGGTTAAAGAAAAACTGTTTCAGAAGGAAATGGGAGACAAAAGCGAGGACTCGGAGCCCCCATGGGCGCTTTAAAGAGCCGCTACATCTGAGGCACTGAAATATTAAAAATGGAAAGGGAGAGCAAAAGAAAAAAAAGAAAATAATTCAAATTGCGAAATAAAGTGGAGGAGTGCCAGTGAGAAAGAATTGTGCCACCTTGTCACCCGAGGACGTAAATCAGAAATATTAATTCTGTGATGAGAATGACGCACTAGATGACAAGAGGATTGATGACAGTCAAAACCCCCAAAAAGGAATGAAAAAAAGAATACAGAGGAGACGTTTATCAGAGTGAGTGTAGATATGGCTTCTGTATGGGAATAAGACACAGGAATAAAATGACTTGCTTTTCACAACAGCTGCATTAAATGTTTCAACCCGTTTACCTTTTTACCATTTTTAAAAATAAATTCATATTTATGTTTTTACGATGTAGTAGTTGCAACCTTTTTATCTAAAAAGAGGCAGGAGGCAAACTACTGCAAAGTAATGTCAACAGTGCCCAACTACCATAAGCATGGTATCTTTGCATTTTCATCCTTTGCACAAGTAAAAATATTTTATTATTTTTATTTATATTGTTTTAATTTGATATCATGGCAACAACAGTATTCATTAATTTACTGAAGCAGTATTTATTTTTATTAGGTTGTGTTTAACAACTGTTAAACCTGATAAAAGTTTGATGCTAATGACTAATTCATCCGTTACTTTTCAGGCAAAATAACATTTTTTAGATTAGAAATATATTTGCACACATATTTGGCACAAAAAAGAATAGATTTGATTTTACAATAATACACAGACATTTATTTGTAGTTCTCTGTGTCATTTTTAAAATCATTTGATATTATTCACTTGTATAGTTATGTAAACATTTGTCTGTGAAATACATTTTAGGCATATGCCTTTCCATAACCTCTGAATGAAATATCGACTAAATTGATATTTTTATTGGTTAATAATAATTATTTTCACTAATGTGTTCACCATAATGTACATTTTTAATGAAGTCATCTTCTATTGCCCTACACCATTGCATCCAAGATTCACATCCATACATTTGCTTGTTTTTCCACTTAATGGTTGTCAATTTGTACTGTGCCAATAACATAATTTTTGTTTTTTTTATTTAAATGTTTTTATTTGGCCCCCTCAAAAGTAAGGAATTAAATAATGACTTAATCATAACAAAATCATTTGTACAGATTTCTCTAGTCTTGAAAGGAATTCATTATATATTTTGATAAATAATGAATTCTTAAATGTAATAGGTTCTTGAATAACCACCCCGTACCTCTTGCAATACTTGGACATTAACTGTTTCTTAAAGTTTCACACCTTGGCCTTGGGATTACTTGTTTTGAGTAATCTAGAACATTCTAATGCTTATTAGTAGATTATACTCTCCCTTTGCATCCGGGGGACTGGGAGGAAAAACAGCCTAACGGCAATAATGACTCCTTTTTAGTTTAAAATGGCGTAGCTGGTACTAGATCAGATTGAAATTCTGTTTGCTATAGAGAAAAACACCCGCTGATGCTTACTCCAACGACAAATGCTTGTTCCAGCCTCTGGAAAAAAATGTCTTTGCCTTTTGAAACACAATATAGGACCAAACGCAGTCATTACCTCTTTATTCATCATTATGCCTCTAATGAAGACGCTTCCCGAGCCTCCCACCCCGTAAAAACACACAATTATACTGTACAAACACAGGGAAGCGCACGAGCCACGTCCGTCTGTCCTTCCTCCCTTTTTGCTCAATGGTAGCCCCGAGGAGCGCGCCCTCCCGCCCCTGTCAAAGGCTCTTCCTCCTTGGCTGTCCCGTGCCCCTCAGACAGGGTGCCCGGCCGTTTAAGACACCCAGGCAAGATGAAACGGCGCCGGGCCGAGATGTCAGCTGGTCCTCCCATCTGCCAGTCGGTGGGATGGTAAAGCTTTTGTCCTGGGGGGTAACCTCAGGAGTACTCTGCGTGCCGCTCGAGCGCGTTTGTCTATGCACACATGTCCGAGTCGCTTTTTGGACGGGAGGCTCTGCGTCGCACTTCTGAGTCACAGACAGCATGCAGATATTGTCCTTTAGGTGTGACTCAAGTGCCCAGATAGGATTTTTAAACCCATTTTACATTTTTTTATTTGTTTTTTTTACTCTTGTCAGAGCAGGGTAAAATTGCTTCTGTGTCCATCGCAACATTTTTTGAATGGCAGGCGTTTGAAGGGAATATAAAATGTGTCGGTCTCAAAGAGTTGTCCTCAACTGGATTGAAGTCAATCGGTCTTATTTTTGATCCGCTGACCTCTTATGGGAAACCACAATCTTCATCAGAATTTGAATCACCTGCTCCTCTGTTAAATAATGCAACCTTGACAGTATGACTCCCATATACATGAAAATAGGATGGCGCCTGGCCGGCTGGTTGCATCTAAGCATTAATTCCACGTTTGCAATCTATCGTTCGGTAGATAGGCTGCGCCCTTGAGCTGCTTTAGGAGAGAGGCGCCAGGAGAAGGTCTGTGAGAAGGTGCTGAAAGGGGGGGGGCCTCTGTGCATGCACGAACGCTCGCAGATAATCCTTTGGACGGGTCTACGTGAGCCCGAGAGTTCCTAAAAAGAGAATGCACATAGGCAGCATGAACTTATTTTTATTTATTTATTTTTTCCCCACTGAGTTATGCTTTTGTAGTTATGCCTGTCAAGGATATCAGCGCAAGTTAATATGTGTGCCTTTTGTTTGTGTGCGTTTGCATGCATGCATGCGCGCGCGCCCTTGTGTGTGTGTGTGTGTGTGTCTTCGAGCAATATGTGCACGTTGGCTGAGATAAAATTGTGATTTATAACAACAAAGTCATCCCTTTTCCGGTGCTGTAATCATTTTTAGTCAACTTTGACTGTTGACTGCCATGTAGAAAGCTTCCCTTAAGTGGTCTACATAGTCCCCGTGCTCACATCAGTCGAGTCTCACCGCATGATGTATGTAGTGGTAGTCCTGAAGGGCTGATGTATGCACAGCTCTGCACCGGCAAGTCCTCCCTGAGCACATCTATGATCTTGGGTTACTCAATCATCAATCAAGGCCAACTGCAGCGTACCGTACCGTTCGCCCATCTTTTCGAGCTCACTTGTGAAGGACTGGCTAAGATGGCCTAAGGGACACTTTCCTTGGTCTGACCCATCTCAGGTTTGATGTGAATATGTGCGTGGTTATGACTACACACAGTACCGAGTTGATGCACTGATGTAGACTTTTTTTTTTTTTTTTTTTATGTGTTTGGTGAGGGCCACCTGATGTGCTCGTAACTAAATGTACAGAATTTGATTGTATTACGTGTGGAGGGGGGATCAAATCATTTGTTTTAACTCGGACCATTTTCAGTTCCTGCATAATGTTGCCATAGAAATTAGGAGTAGAGAAAAAACAACAACACATTTTTAGAGTTGTGTGTTTTGTTTTGCTATACTTTAGACGTGGCACATCATCAAATATTTAAACATATATATTTACATTATTAAAAATATATACATTGTACTCTTTGTAACATCACATCACACTGCATTTTAAATAGCTTAAGTGTTTCCTAAGTTAGGGCAGTTTTGTTTGTTTTGTTTTTTTTGGAAAAGACACATGTTCATGTTTGGCAAAGGATTTTGCAAATTGATCAACTGTTGTTGCCAGATGATCAACACTTAGCATGAGGTTTGCCTTAAAAATGCAGACAATGTGGGCATAGAGAGCAGACAAAGAAGCCAGTGCAACAAAACAGTGCCACAAATCAGTGCCAGAGAATCAAAAAGAAATATTCAGTTCATCCACTTTCTCCACAAAGCTACTCCGAATTCATTATATTATCCAGAATGGACATTCAGAACCGTACGATATTGCAGTGATAGAGTTGCATGCCAATTTCCCCGTGTGCTTGAAGTGAGGTATTGTGCTGTTTTAATGAGCTGTTTAGACTAGTGGCCGGTTACATTTGGGCTGTAACAACCAGCTCAATGAATAATTGTTATTGCCTCTTAAAGGCCAGATGTATAGAATACATGCAAATTTGGAGCAGAGGGAAAGTGTGTGTATGTGTGTGTGTGTGTATGTCTCGAAATAATTGTATTCCAGATGCCCTTCTTTCATGTGAACCGCACACACACACAAACACACACACACACACACACACACACACTAAAAGGACAGAACAGATGATGGTGATGATTATTAAGATCTTAAGCATATGGAGATACCGGTTGGTCTCGTCTTTGTGTGTAAAGTATGTGTGCGTGGCTGTGGTGTTTTTTTTTTGTTTTTTTTTCTCCTCCTCCCTGCTCCCTCAGTCTTCTGTGACAGGTTTCGCCCATCTCTCCTGGGGAGGCCTTCACTCCCAATTTAGACGCAAGCGTCGTCGAGGGACAGCAGTGGCTTCGGCACCCTACCTTAGCGCTATGGCTACGGTGAACTTAACAAGTCTCGATGTGTGAAGCTCCGTCTTTGACGTAATTGATTCGAGCGCTTTGAGCGTCTTCCTTGTGGAGACGTTGAAACTTTTTTTTGGGTGGATCGGTCACAATGATCTTCAGGGGGACCCCCTTCGTTCATACTTTACATCGTCGCCGCTGTGTTGTTTTTGCTTGATTGTCCATCGGGGAAATGCTCCCTCCGCCCCTCGGTGTCGGCCGCACTATAGCCGGCGGAAAACGTTATTCCCAGTCGTCAGGATGAATATCTGTTGCACAGCGATCAGAAATGTCAATAGGGGAACAGAAATCAAAGAGGCCCTTTGTACAAAATGGTTGGGAATGTGGTCATTTTAAGGTGTTAAGGCGGGCGGCGTTTTCTGTCATGAGATTCAAATACAATGAATCTGTTGTGTTTCCCCGTCTTTGTTTTTTTTTTTTTTTTGACTGCCTCTGCAACACCTTAAGCTTGGATGTTGCATCTGCTCTCTAAAAAAAAAAAAAAAAAAAAAAAAACGAGGAACCGCTTGCGGTAAATTGGGAACATCAGTGCAATACACAAAAACCAAAGAAGTGTCTTAAGCTGGTTTATAATGTAAAAAAAACAAAACAAAAACACGATCAGGCTATATTTTACAGTAGATCGTACAAATGTGGGCCTTGTGGTTTAAAAAAAAAACATTGATATGGCATAATCGAAGAAAATGAATCAGCACAATGAATGTTTGGTGGATTTAACGTTTGTAAGTGTGTGTTTGTTTGTGTGTGTGTGTGTGTGTGTGTGTGTGTGTGTGTGTGTGTGTGCGTGCGTGCGCGCGTGTGCGCGCGTGTGCGTGCGTGTGCGTGTGCGTGTGCGAGAAGGGTAAAGTTTTGTTGAGTGGCAAGGTTACGCGTCTTGAGCCACCTGGATCTATTTGGGCCAAACAAGAAGGGCCCGTGTCTGCCCGGGCCCCGCTCCTGTCCGCACTGGGGCCTCAGAGCCATGAACAGAAGGTGCCTCCTCACAACTTGCACCTGAGATCCTCCCAGGCTGGGACCAACCTCTCTCTCTCTCTCGCTCTCGCTCTCTCTCTCTCCCTCTCCTTCTTTCACTACCCTCTGTATCCTCTCCATTTCTCTCCCAGGCCATGGCCTGGCCTACTTTTACCTCTCGCACTCTGTGGACACTTTGATGTCAACTATGTTGAGCCTTTCCACAGATCATGTGCGTGTTTTTGAAATGGCCCCCTTTGCTCGACCCTCGGTCTGTTTACGAATATACATTTCACAGACGGGATACCTAGGTAATGGTCTACAAAGAGAGGCACCCTCTCTAATGTATTAGCGGCGCTTATCACAGCGAACGATGCCGAGGTTCGCCGTCAAAACAACACTTCCATTTTACCCCGATTCCGTCCGTTCTTTTTCAGACACTGCTGAGCTTGTTTGCATTTTTCTGTTGATGTTGTTTCTTCTCCCCCCCCTCTATGCACATCTTTCAACTGGGTTCCTGGAAAAGAAGCTTTATTCATGGAGGAAGGGTGTGTTTGCTTGTCTGTGAGCATCTTTTTCATTTAGTCTTGGGGTGACAGGGTGTGAAGCTGGGTAAGCGCGAGCATCTCAGAAGTCAAAAGCACACACACTAACAAGACAACGAGCTGGCTGCTTTGTATTTGAAGGTTAAAACAACTCAAAATCAACAGGATTTGTGTTCCTCTGGTCATTTCTGTATTGTATCCAAGGATTTTGTCTTGTGACGCATAAGTTTAATAGTGCTGTATATTTCTCAGAATATTGGCGATGAGACTTGGTGGTTTGGTTTGTGGTCTGTGTTGTATGCCTTTAGTGCTGTCTGTCACATGACCTTTTATTAAAAAATGCAAATAGACACCATTTTATATCATGGTTTTTAAACGGTGCTCTGAACTGAGAAACACCTGAATAACATTTTACTTACATACCTCCCTTTATCTCTAGCTTTGCCTGAAATGGTAATGACCTCAGCCCTGGAAAGCAGTTCACATTTCCCCGAGAAGCCAGTTTTTAAAAAGGGCATCGCTTGCTCAATATAATATCAACTGACATATTTACACATATATATATATAGAGAGAGATTTTTTTTTTTGGTTCTGTGCAGCCACCAAAGCTGTGGAACGCCACTGTATGAGGGGTGACATAACCTTGACGCACTCACGTCATGTGTTTCTTTCAGAGTGGAAATGTGACACAAACACCTAATTGATCCATGGGCTTAATAGGCTAAGCCTATGACTCCATCATGATACATCAGCATAAAAAAAAAAAAATCGAAAAAAAAAGGTTTTCAAAACTCTCACAATGTGTAGTCTTAAACCTAAGGCATACTGCAAATACAGACCCTGAGTTCGGGTGCCTGTGTGTGTGTGTGTGTTTGTGCGTCCACGGATACGTGTGCGGAGGCTGTGTTTTCGCTATTAGACCGATAGTGTGTTATTCCATTCTCCAAGTTGTCTGAGACTGTAATTAGTAGATTGCTTTGAGCCGGGGCAGCCCAGGGCGAGGGGAGGCAGCGTGGAGACTAAAGGGAGCCACGACATGGGGGAGGCTATAGAAGAAAAGGGCCGTCCATTTCATCGTCCTGATGGAGGTTATATTTTTTTGGTGACAACTGGACCAGAGTAATCAAAATGTGTTAATAATCCCTTCAAAGGGCCTGGCGGCACATCAGTGAGAGGCTTCGCTGAACGCCGATCCCCCACTAGACCCCGGCTCGGGCTGCCTCGCGCTAATTGACCCTCGGTCACACTTTCTGTCTCCTCGTCCTGCTCTGTCTTCTTGTGTCTCTTGCTCTTGATCTTATCTGTCTCGTGTCAAACCATTGTTTCTATTGACTATGTCTAGATAAACTTGTTAATGTTGTAATGTTCAAACCTGTGCCACGAAGCTTCATTTGGATCAGGTTGCAGTCGTTGTTGAGCCCAGGTTCAGGAGGGGACATTTTAATACTCTTGTTGGCACCCTGCTGCTCGTGTCTGACCCCCCCCCCCCCGGGGACGATTCCAGGTCGGACTATATAGGTTCCAATAAGGTCTACCTTTTGTTTTAGGATTAACACAAAGGTCAGAGTTCACAGAGATGTCCAGATGGGTTCTCTCGCGCTAAATATCCATTCTTTATGCCCCTAAAAGGAGGTTGAGCGTCAGGATCAATGGACTCGATCAATGCATGTTGTGGTGGAGGTAAGCTGGCAAAAAAAAAAAAAAAAAAAGTTTGATTGCATGCATATTGATCAGAGGAAGGATAAGAAGCTGTAAGGCAATTGATTTTATTTTGGAGTTGCCCTGTTTTAGCTCATTTCACAGTTTGTCGACATGTCTGGTTGGAGCGTAGGCGTACACGCACACACACGCACACACAGTCCCACGCACACAGTCCCAGCAGAATAACCTCTCAACAGGTAAAAAAAAAAAACTCCGCTCGTTAAATAAAGCCCTGTTTTAATGTCCGACTAACAACAGCCAAGTACTGGTGAATTCTTCAGTTGATTTTAGGTCAATATTCCATCAGCTTTAAGTTGGGTGGAATACAGCGCATCAGAACCTGAACACTACAACGTAAGGATGTCGGATCCTACACCACCAGTGTTTAAGATAAATCAGAGGGTACGAGTGATGGTGGCATAACTTCGAGCCACTTTTTCCGCCTTTCAACGGAGTCTGCCCAATTAGAGAGTCCCTGCCTCATTTGGTAGTCTAGTCTGAAGCTGCATGTCAGGATCGGTTTGAGGCATTTAAAAATGCATGGTGTCCAGGTGAGGTGGCCCAGCCCCGGCGTGACCCGGGTGTAGTTTGTGTGGCGTCTCCAGAGAGGGCCGCTTCGAGTGTAGGGGGCAGGACAAAGGACCGCGCTTAATAAAAAGAGTCGCAGCGTCCATGACTGCAGACTACTGCGGGCTGACACGGCGTACATGGTCAAACACCGGGTGTGCGTGCGCGTGCGTGCGTGCGTGCGTGCGTGCGTGCGTGCGTGCGTGCGTGCGTGCGTGTGTTTTTTTTTTTGTGCCTGTCATTGCTCTGTATTTCCATGTGGGATTACACCGAGTTATATCCACGCATATGTGTCGCATACGAGCTCAGTTTGAGCGCCTTTGTATCAATGCTTGCCACTGCACGCATGTCCATGCGTGCACGCTGGACATGCATATACATAGCGTGCGCCTGCGTGCACATGCGTGTTTACAATACGGGCCCTCACTAGGTGGTGTGCCCCCCCCCCCCCCCCCCCCCCCCCCGGGGGAAGGCTGGCGTAGCCGCGAGCGCTGGAGGACTCATTGGCTTTCTAATGATTGGCGGTCAGGCCCCCAGCCAATGCTGGTACCAAGGGTTCGGCCCAGCCATCGCTGCTCGCCCCTGGCCACCGCCGCGCACCACTATCGACTCAACCCCAGCCCCCTCTTCCTTTGGCCTGCCGGCGATGTGTCAAAACCCATTAGCACACAGTTCCGCAACTATAGAGGAGGGATCATTTTTAGGTTTATCCTTTTTCTTGCTTCTCCGTTGCCGTCTCCTCTCTCTCTCTCTCTCTCTCTCCCCCCGTCTCCTCGTCCTCCTCCGCCCTGCTAAAACGAAGAGACACAGAGAAGAAGAAGTAACCTTTGACAGGAGTTATTCCAGTTGTGGTATGTATGGCTGCGTATTGATCTGCATTGGCTTTAGGAACTGAAGAGAAGAGAGTCAGCGAGTTGCCGCTGCTTTCAAGTCCCACACATTTGTTATTTATTTTTTTTCTCTCTCTCTGCTGGGGAAAGACAAGGATGCTTTCGGATGCTTCTTGACCTCCTTAGGTCTCATAAGCTATGGAGATTTGTTTGGAGAGAGGATCGGGATGGTGTAACATGTTTATGTGTGAGGAATAAGTTCAGGAGTGTGTGATCCCATATGTAGTCTTCTGTCATGTTAATTTTTGTTTGGTACATGTGTGTTTGTGTGTGCTTGAGAGAAGGAGAATGTATGCTTTGGATTTCGTTGTCACGTTTGGGTTGTGTAGCTTCTCTTCCTGCTCTTCTTGTTGTTGAGTTTGACCTCCTGACACTCTTGGTGGTTGCTTTCAAGTTATTGACCGACACAGCCAGTTTATTCAGATAACTATTTTTGAGAGTGGAACTTCTTTATTTAAAAAAAAAGAAGAAGCCCAGCCATGGTGTGAATTAGAATAAATCTGCACTCGCGCGCGCGCGCACGCACACACACACACACACACACACACACACACACACACACACACACAAAAAGCTCAGCGAGACAGCATCCTTCTAACCCAGCACTTTTTTTTCTGATAAGCTCAGCCTCCCAGGAGAAAAGTGCCTGTCAAAGACCTTGTCCAAACAATGAGAAATCTGTTGGAAAAAAAACAACCAAAAAAACAAATACTTCTCCATCACTGTTCATCAATCCATCTAGTTCTGAATGTATTATTTATTTATGGAACTTTGGGGCGCGTTATTTGAATAATGCGGGGAATGACGAAGGGGGAGCTGTACGAAAAACAACAAAATGACAACCACACCAAAACCACCCGAGGGCACATGCCAACATATCGCATCAGTGTCATCCCACCGCGCTTTGCCCCTGTGGGCTCACTGCACAGCAGGTAGCCGCGCACACACAACCACATTAACACAAACACATTAAGGCTTACACTATAATACTCTAGAACATCGATAAATATATTAGTTTTCCCTCATGCAGTGAATAGTTTGCTCATAAAAATATGACTATTCGCAAACTTCTGCACAGCAGGTAGCCGCGCACACACAACCACATTAACACAAACACATTAAGGCTTACACTATAATACTCTAGAACATCGATAAATATATTAGTTTTCCCTCATGCAGTGAATAGTTTGCTCATAAAAATAGACTATTCGCAAACTTCGTTTCTGTTTCGCGTGTGTGTGTGTGTGTATATTATATATATATATATATATATATATATATATATATACATATACACACACACACACGCACACATATGCACAATGCCCCCAGGCCCTTGAGACGGCAGCGGTGGCATCAGCGGTCTGATACATGGATCCTGTCTCCTTGTGATCTCCACTTGTCAGACAAGCGTCACACAAAGCCCGAGCACAAATCAAAAACCCAGGTATGGGGCACACGTCTGTTTGATAGGACCTCTTGGATGCCTTCCCACCCGTCGCCTGCTAAGATGCTCAATCCATCGGGCTTGGAATGATGGTGTTAAAAATGTGCCAGTCGGAGTGTTTGGGCTATTGATGTGCCGGGTTTGCAGACTAATGGGTTGCGCAATTGTGTTTGGTGTACGCCGTTAGTGCTGTTATCTGCAGCTTTGTTGTCACTGGCAAACGAGACAGGGTATCGATGGCGCTTTTGTTGTAACGGCCACTGTTCCGTTTCGGTTCGGCCTGCGTTACGTGCTGTGTCACAAAAACAAGCGGTGTTGCAGAGTATTTTGAATTTTTATCCGAAACGTAAGTTGACCTTCTTTGGTGGGCCGGCACTTTAGCGGACAGACAGACAGACAGACAGACAGACACACACACACACACACACACACACACACACACACGCACGCACACACACACACACACACACCTCTAAACTCCTTACTCACGCATGATCTCGCAGCAAGTTTCCCTTGCAGTTGCGAATACGGCCCCCCCACACCTAGCAACTGCTGTTCACACGACACCTAAATGTCACAGACGAACCACAAAGACAGTCAACTTGTCCAACGACACCACATGGCACCTTACTCCCCCCCCCCCCCCCCCCCCCCCCCCCCCCCCCCCCCCCCCCCCCCGCGCCCCCCTCTCCCACTCGCCAGACAGAAAAAAAAATCAGCCCAAACCAGACCACAACAAAAAAAAAATAGGGAGAACCCACCTTTTGTTTACTATTCTCAAAGGTGGATCACGGGCCGAGCCTGGTAAGGGATTGTGACAGAGGTGATGTCTAAATTAATCATTCATGCTCTTTCACATGGGCTACAGTAACGGCCCTGAAATATTAATGACAGCTGCAGAATAAATTTGATTCCCTTTTCTCTCTGATTATAATCCACAGGCTCACTCACACACATGTTTATTTATGCCCTGGAGATGAGGTACGGGGTCACTATCAGAAATTTGTCTGCACGCGCACACACTCACACACGCACACCCACACACAGACACTCCTTCCCTCTTGCCACTTGCACTTGTGTACCACCTCATTGTTTTGGAATATGTACATATTTTTCACATGTGGTGGGCGAGCGGCCTATACATTATACATTATATGCGTGTACTGTCTAGGTATGCTATACTGTAACAATACTCTGCAGCTGGCGCCTTGGGTTTTTGTTTGTTATTTTAATTAGATGAGGGCCTTTTTTCCCCCCCTTTCCCCCCCCCCCCCAGACTTTTTTTTTTTTTTTGGAGAGCATGACCTGCGTGGAGAAAAGGAGCTGTGCGATGTGTTTACATTGTTCCCACCTCTCGTTGGAAAATCGAGGCAATCCGACTTGCAAACCGAGGCGCACCTCTGTTCAGGTGGTGCCACTTTCCGATTGACGTCGGCCTTGTTCTCGCGCCTTTTCTGGGACACTGTCCTCCTTCACTGTGGTTAAAAAAAAAAAAAAAAAAAAAACGGATCCGGGGGGAAAAAAAAGCCTTAAAGTGTCTGAATTTTTACTACATGGAACATGCCCTTCGAAAAAAAAAAAAGGGCTATATACAGGCTACAGGCTATATCTACTAAGTATGGCTGAAGGTCAAAAAAGAGCAAGAATTAAAAAACACTGCAGCATTAAAAAAAACAAATATTATAATATTACCAGTAGAACATGGCCTTTTGGCCCAAATGTCGCACAGAAGGTTTGTTTAAGCAGCAGTTTAGCTTTGACCAATCCTTCGATTTCACTGCATTGTCTTGCAGCCATTTTTTATTACCGATTTGGTACGGACATTCATCTCAAAGGGTCCCCCGCGTAGGTTTGCTTTCATCCCCGTTGTTTTGCGTCAGTCCGGCCCCTCGTTTCGACGGTTAAACAAGCGATGGGACTAATTGCGCGCCGTTCGCCTGCCACCTCCTCTCTGGAGACGGGCTCGCCAGGAAGACGAGTCTGTCAACTTCCCAAGTTTGCTCATTTCAATTCACCGGGGCGAGCTCCGGCTGTTTCGGTGGGCCCGTCTTCTCATCTCCCCGGCGGTGCGCCTATCGAGGATTGTTTTACCACTTTAGTTGAAAAGCTGAAGTGTTTCCGGTCCCGATCTGATTGGCTGCATTTTATGTGCCACCAAAAAGGCAGCTTCGCGCTTCTTTTTACGTGACACAATTTGGATGTTGATTTGTGGCTCGTGAGACAGGTAATTTCAGGGTGAACATTTAGTGACAGTCGCTTGTCTAACATGTTATATCATGGCCCCCGCGGAGTTGTGCTCAGCCATGTGTTCGTGCTCGCATTAGGGCCTATGCATAACTAAGACGCCGTGTGTCGTATAATCGGCGTTTCCTGTCTGTTTTGGTTGCGTTTAGCCTCGCCTGGCTCCGCCGCACTGTGCTTGCCACTGTGACATGACGGCGGCCACAACTTCACGCTCTGTTTGAGGTAGAAAATATCAGTCAATAGATTTTTTTTTTCTTTTCTTTCTTTCCCCCCCTGCGCGAGCAGGCGTGCAGACGTTTTTCTGTCATGTCTGATGGAGTCTATTTGAGTATTCTGCACATAAATATTTGTGCGTTGATGTGTGTGTGTGTGCGTGCGTGTGCGTGTGTGATCCTAATGATGCCTTCCTTCCTCCTCAAATCTATTGGGCTGTCAGCATGTGTTGGCGACTGTCACACACAATACCCCCCTCCCTCGCAAATCTTGCTGAGATAGGTCATTTTTCAGTGTCAGGGCAGACGATTCGAGTTGGCACCGGATAGTCAGGACACGTTGGACTCATTATTCTCTCTTTGCAAATGTCTGCTTGGGACAGCAACGCAATTCAACGTGCACAAACGGCTGGAGCGGGAAGCTTGCGATATCAATCAGTGCCATGTTACCATTGGCCTAATTGAAACGCAACGTTCGGGCCATTTTCGGGCATCTAGTGTGTGACAATTGTTTAGTGCGTATTAGGGAGAGCTGTGTGGTTTTCACTCCTTTTTTTAAAAATGTATATAGTCACACTAACAGAGGAGAAATCTGATGGGAATTAAAAAAAAAAAATCACCCTCAAATTCATAAATCTCACTTTTAGCAGAGCGTAATCCAAATTTGAATCCCGTTCATTGTAGGATTCAAGATCTACCTTGGAATTCTACTTTTAACCTTTATTTTGTTTTCGCATTTAGTCTATCCACTCTCGTCTTCTATGTTCTAAGCTTACCTTCCTAAGAAAGTAAGTCCCATTACCTTCTTGATGTGGCGGGTGACGATCGTGGCCCTCCCTCGTACGAGACTGGTACTAACATCCGTCCCTGACAGGTCCGTCCGGGCCACCTCCTGAAACCGCTCTGAGGGATTGGATTCTCAAGCGGCGCTGAGGACACGTGCGTTGTGCATGTGTGTGCCACCTGTGCCCGGTGCTGTCCGCCGCGCGATCCCCAGCACTCGGGGCACGGGTGTTAATAGCGGGTTTGACCGTGCGCCGTGTGGGCCGACATGTGGCAATGCGGGGTAGGTAGGGGTCAGGGCCTGTGTCCCAGGAGTGTGGCATTTTAATCTGGGCTATTTGTAATGACAGGCCTATTATGAGTGCGGAGGAGTGGCAGGTTGAGGGCCCCTGACAGGTTCTAATCGCTGTCAGGAAAAGGAGCTGAGGAATGTGCCAGCTACATTTCCTCCTCCTCCTCCTCCTCCTCCTCCTCCTCTCCGATGGCTGTTATTCTCTGTTGTCTCACTGTTGTCTCTGTGTTGCCCTTTGACCGGTATTTCTTCAGGCTGAGTGGAGGATCTTTGTCTTTGCCTGTTTTTTTTTTTTCCCCTCTTTCTTTATGTTGGCTGGTATCCAGGTGCCACTACCTGCCAGAGTAATCCCTTCGTCCTTCCTCCTCCTCCTCCTCCTCCTCCTCTACTTCCTTTCCGCGCTGTTCCCCTGCCCATAAACTCCACCCTTTCTCCCGTGGCTGAGGACAGTTGTTGACATTTCTTGGGCACATAGTCTCCACCCATCCCTCCCCGTGTGTCCCATGGTCATTGGCAGCGTGCCTGGTTTAGGGTCTTTTGCTGGAGCTCAGAGGCTAACGTGAGATGAAGGAAAAGATTGAAAGATTGCCCCTGATAAGTAACTATAGAATTGTATATTTTTATTCTACATATTAGCTACAGCTAATATTACAGCGTTGGCGGGTTTAGGCGGAGGATGATTATTTAAAAATCAAACTTGGAAAATGTCTATATTCCCCTCTGTATATGCTGTGTGAGTGTTTCCCCCCCCCCCCTGTCCTTAACTCTGTCTCGAGGTTCCACTTTTATTTGTCCCATTAGACAGAATCTAGTTAAACAAGCTTTAGTAAAATTGCTCTTTTATGTTTAATAAAGTTATGCATCCGTACAGTCTAGGGTGGCCCCTAATACGGATTCCTCATTCAAGGAATCCATCAGCAGAACACAAATATATATATATATAAAAAAATAAAAACATGACCAGGAGAAGTTTTCAGGTTCAACCCAAACTTGCTGTTCTGCCTCTCTTCTCCGTTTGGCACGGCACAAGGGTGGCCAAGCCTTGCCCAGGTGCCGTCTGTGCCATTGGCTCCAGAGCGGGGAGAGGGTTGGCACACTTTGGGCCATGGCTGTGGCCCGCTCTTCCTCAAAGGCTCGCCTCGTCTCCCTTCTTTCCCCTCACGGCCCCTGCCGCTCCATAGCCCAGGGAGCTCATTAGGCCAGGCTTCCTCTTCATTTAATCCATTTTTCATAGCCTAAAAAAACAGTCCCTGATCTTAAAAAAAAAAATCCTGGCTAATTTAAACCAGGGTGTTTGGCGGCAGGGGGGGGGGGCATCATGAAAAAGGCATCATATATCTGATGTCGACATTAAATGTTTTTTTTGTAGAGGTGCGGTATGGCCAGAATGGAATGGTGCACATTCAGTACAGCTTCAGATCCCGATAGACAGCATCCACTTGTCTGTTGTCTGCGGGTCTTGGGGGAGACCACTGTGTTAACTTGGCCTAATGAAAACATCGGTAATAACATGCTCCCGCTCTGTGTTCCTTTAATTATGTATCTCCGGCTGGATGCCAGAAGGCCCCTGCAGGCTTCCAGCTCCACTTGTTGTGGACGTGAAGTTTCATTTGCAACTCGTGTCCTGGTGGGGAGGATCTGTACAGAGAAGCGAAACGCGTTTTCTTCCATTTTTGTTCCTCTTTCCGATTTGTTCTCTCTCCCCAACATTCCCTCGCTCTCTTTTCAACATCCTGTTATTCCTCTCATCTATCTCGGCTATTGATCAAGAGCAACTTAAGCCAAATACAGCGTCTAACAGACAACCCACAGCCAAGTAACAGTGTTTCCAGCGTTGTTGGGGATGCGACTATGCCGATTATTTTTTGTCCATGCCGAGGTGTTTTTCCTACATCTCGCGTTATACCCGCACAAAAGCGGCCAAAGTTAACATCCTCAAAAGTTGTCCAAGCCGTCGTCCTGTATCTGTGTCTGCGAGGACAAAGCTTCTTTTTTTTTTTCCTTCTTCTCTCCTCCAGGAAACCATCACAGCATTAATATACCTCCCAGGTAGAAAGTGTTGATGAGTGCCTGTCTCCTCAGGCTGACACTTATTCCACCAAAGGTCTCGGAGCAGGGGGAGAGGAACACTGACGGAGGATGGGGGGGGGGCGGGGGGGGGGGGTGGCTGCGGGGGGGGGGGGGGGGGGGGGGGGGGGGGGGGGGGGGGGGGGGGGGGGGGGGGCTTGCATACCTAGCCGACGGATGTGGTAGAATTGTTAAGCAGTCTCGGGTGCCCTCTCGTTAGCCTCGGAGACGCCTGGTGACAGAGGTGAGGCTGCAAAAGTTGCGGCGGGTTGAGGCGGGGGGGGCGGGGAAGGGGGTCGGCGCCCCTAAGGGTACCGTGGCATGGCCGTGCCAGGCCAGGACCCCGTGCCACTGTCTCCGATTGCGCTTCTGTCAGCGCGCCCTATGCCCCCCGGGCCCCTGCGGAGGGGGCACATGGGGGGCTGTCACACGTCGGCCTCAATTACAATCGGGAGGACGGGGCGTGCGGAGGGCTGCCCGCTGTCGCCGCTCGCGTTACACCTCTAATGGATGCACTGCATCACAGGCTATCTCCCGGGCAAGATTGTGTTGGCCCGGTGACGCACCACCAAGTACCTCAATATCTTTCCTATGCGCCCGACTCCGTCAACGTCTGATCGGTTTTCATAACGGAACACGCCGCTTGCGGTTTGCGCTGCACGGATGTCGGCGCGACGCGCGCTCTCTCCCCGCGAAGCGAGGATTGTTGGCCATTGAGGAGCCTCGCAGGAGAGTCGCTACGCACAGCGAAACGCACACAGGGGGCTTCCCCTCGGACACAGACGCGTATTCAAGTTGTTGTGGCCGATCGCACTTAAAAAAACAAAAAACAAACACATTGGTTTTTCTGAGTGGCAAAGATTTGACGGGATTGCGTGGCAAATACATTATGCATGTGCCGTTATTGCTTGATCTCGTAACTCCTCGTGCTCCGAGTTTGTCCTTCCGCACGGATACTCTGCCACGACAGACGGAATGAAAGCATCGGACTTGTTGGCGGTTGTTTTTTTGTTTTTTTTTATTTCTTCTTTTCGATTGCCTGGCCGGTGCGGGCCACCTGCTGATTTGCACAGAGGGGGCCCACACAGTTGCATGAGGAATCCGCATCCTGGTATTAGTTTCTCACTATAGGGTGTTGCGGCAGCGCCCGGGCTGCCGCTGCTCCCGTCCGTCACGGCAGGGTCGCATACCATCATCCCACCCCTGAAGAGAAAAATGACACCTGGCCAACGGAGCCACTGTGCGCAAAGGAAACGTCGTCCCACCTCCTGGCGGCCAGCCCGTCTAAGCAGCATTAGGGCAAGATTAGCTCCGCCAGATGGCATGCATTATTCATGGGGGGGGGGGGGGGGGGGGAAAAAAAAGGAATTTAAAGGGGGGGGGAAATAAAAGGTATCTTAAGGTTGTGTTATTACAGACTTGATGACTCTCTCTTTCTTGTGTCTTTCTTTTATTCTCTGCGCTGTAGCTGGCCCTGTCGGCGTACTGTCGAGCCCACAGGGAGCCGCGCCAGTTGTAGAAAACTCACTCTTCTACTCCTTTGTCCCCCGTCAGTGGCAAGAAAAAAAAACAAAAAAAAAAACACACAAAACAAAAAACAAAACAAAAAACATATAATTTTGTTAAGAGGCTCATGACAATCTATATTACCATGTTATAAATGGAAAGCGAATGGCTTTCAAAAAAAAAAAAAAAAAACGACAGTCCAAGACAAAAGCGAGCGACAGGCCAGGGGGAGGTGAAATGAAAAAAGAAAAAAAAAGGGCCAGCCACGGAGTTGACAGTTGAGTAACAATATCAATGTCCTTTATGAATAATTAATTTGATGGTGCCCGGTCCCCGTAGAAGGAGGATTAAATTCCTTCTGTAATTAGTGTGCTTGTCATATCTGTCCCACCAGCGTACCCGCACAGTTCATATCTATGGTAAAACACTTTTACATTGTGGGGGGGGGGGGG
>JAFBJU010000421.1:409462-436962 GCA_016785305.1 Colistium nudipinnis
TGTTGTTTGGGGGGGGGGGCCCCCCCCCCCCCCCCCCTCCCAATTTCGCATTTTTATTGGATAATGAACTGTTGTAGAGTGTCAGATCTCCTCTCACAGTCTTCCGCTGAGTTTGAGGAGATAGGCAGGGGAAGAGCCGCCCGAGGTGTGGTGTTGTACAGATAATTAAAAGGCAAGAAATGTGTGTTTTGCTCTTTGATCCGCCCGTCAACTTTCTGATTAGAGACGCCGAGGCTTTTAATCAGCGGTAATGCGATGATTAGCGCTCCTAAACTGCCGAAAATGAACCGGAGCCACGTCAAGTCTTCTCTTTCTTCTTCGATCCTCCTCCGTAGCGCGCTCTCTCTCTCTCTCTCCCCTGATTCCGTTTTCTGACAGACAGGCAAACTTTCTCCTCCTCAGCCCGGTCCACCAGGGTTTGTTAAATCAGATGTTTGAATAGGACCAACGGACGCGTTGTTTTTCTCGTACATGTACAGTACGTCTCAAGAATCCTGTTCAATTTGAATCGGCGCGTTTGTCTCCCACGTTAAACAGGCGTTATTGACTTGTTCCAGCGGCGGATTTTGGACATAGCTTTAACCATAAACACGCCTCCGGCGTGGACATGTTTTCACACCACCATTTATATGTTACTCAGCTGGTAATAACATAAAATGAATATAAGTTGCAAAGTAAAGCACTTAAACCCATGTTTACTGGCTCTGGTTGATTAAAGTTTTTCGACGTTTTAGTGATTGACTTTTCTCGTTTTTCATTCATCCCTGTCCTCTCCCCCCCCCCTGTCTATTTTAGTTGTAATGTGGCCAGCGCAATTGTGTGACACAAATGTCAGCCTTATGAATAATGCATGCGCAAATTAGCCCGTTCAGATGGGGGGGGGGGGGGTCGGGGTAATTCTACACTTCATACATTTTTTACGATTTTGACCAAGTTTAATCAACACATAAAAAAATCATTTCCCCGGCCCTGGAAACTAGAATTAATAAGTCTTAGAGCTTCACAATTGACCAGTCGGGATACACGACCAGCGGTCTGTAGAAATTCCCTCTTTTTTTTTTTTAATTGAAGGCCTCGGAAAGTAACACATTGTTGCACGTGGGGCAATCACAGCAAGCACCCAAGTCCATTAGTTTTCATTTGGATGGCTCAGTAAGACTGGTTGATTAAGTCCAGGCAATTTACTGGTAGGAGCCTCATTCTCTCCTCACCCCGCCTGCGTCGCAGCCCTCTGCCACCAGCCGGGTTGTTGTTCAGGTTAATTTAATCGGGTTTGTGGGCAATTTCAGCCGTACTTTATTATGGCAGAACTTTGCATGTGAATGCTCGGAGACATCCGATTGTATTGGTGCACTTACAGTCAATGTTTTGTTTATATTGTTACTAACCTATGAAAGAGCCATTTAATAGGAGTGGCGGAGTGTCTGCGGCCGCGTCCGCCGGGGGCGTATAGGTGTGGGTAATTTCATAAATGTCACACAAGCTATTCCTCCCTGAGCCTCATCAATTCTCATTGAATGAGGGGTGAAGGGGACTTTGCTGTTTAAAAGAAAAAAATGTAAATCGGGTGATCTGAGAATTTGACTTTGAGGCTGAGGTGAAGGGAAAAGAGGAGGGGGAGCCCAAATGCCGCTTTCAGTTCTCCACGCTGGTTCAGCTTTAAACAAATGGTTCCATTACCAGCTGGTCTCCGACAGGCCTGGTCATTTATACCCATTAAACCTGCGTCTTATCACCCATAAGACGCCCTTGCGTCTCTCCATCCACCAATTGTCTATAATCAGCCACTTATAACAGCGGCGGAAATTTCTTCTGCGCCCCTGCTTCGGTCTGACGGACAGGCAAACGAGGCCGGGAGGAGGGGCCACTGGGGGAAGAGGAGAGGAATATTTTTTCCTGCGGAATGATGAATAGGCCAAGTTGAGTGGCTGACTAACAGAGATCTGTCTTAATCAGAAGTGATTTGTCAGAACAGGAGCTCTGCGGGGTCAGGGCGCAGGCGATGAATAAAACAGAGCCTGGCGCGGTGAAGAAAGGCCCCAGAAATCCACCCTGACTGCCCACCACCACCTCCGCCGCTCATACTCATGCAAGGGGAAGGGCTGATGCGTGGGCCAAGTCGGGGGATGGACTCGGATTGCCCAGCCCTTCCCTGCCCAATATATTACTTGTTTTGGGGCCTTTTTAAGATGCTGAGACTCCTGCAAGGACGGGCCTTTACTCCGAGAGGCTACGCTACTGATACATTGTGAGCGAATCGATACACACAGAGGATAGAATGGAAAAAATAAAATAAAAAAAATCACCGTTTTTCACTTCAAGACAATGCACTTCCTCCACTTCACTAGTCATCATCGTGACTTTTTAGAAAAATACTTAATTGCCCCTTCCGTGAAATGACACTGACTGATGAACTTGCAAGCGATGTTGGTTTGGTATCACGATGTGTAAGCTCTCATAGCATCATTGAGTCCCAAGATGCAATATTCCCCCCCCGTGACCTGGCAGTTGGCACCTCTTTATTTTGAGCGGTAGCTCAGTGCGAAGGCGCTAGCCTCATGGCCTGTGGGCTCAGCATTATAAATATATCCCAGTGTGGGTTCAACTTTGATGGAGGTGATGAAAGTGTGTCACCAGGCAAAAAAACAACATCTCCTGAAGTGTACCAAGGCAGGTAACTTTATTCACCAGGGAATCACTTGTATATAAGTAGATCAGTGCACTGTGTGTGCGCGTGTGCGTGCGTGCGTGCGCGCGCGCGTGTGTTTGTAAGTACATACATTGTGTGTGTCTACGTGTTGAAGAGACAGAGCTTGGGAGAGACTAAATTCATGGTCTTACATTTATCAGGCTCCTCCTCACTTCCCCCTCTGCCCTCCCGGGGGCTTCCATAGCCCGTTTGTTGGAGTGTGTGGCTTGTGTCCGGATATAAGTGTGTGTGGTAACCTTCAAAAAGTGGTCTCAACTGCTTAATGAAAAGGAGCTGCGCTGAGCCTCAGAGCTCACCACTGTCAGGTCTTGTACCCTCTCCGCTCTGGGGACAGAGGGAGCAAGGCAAAGAAGGCTACACAGAGAGAGCGAGCGAGGGGGGGAGAGAGAGAGAGAGAGAGAGAGACAGGGGTCGGCGGCAGACGGTGTGTAACCGCTCTGAAATACAGCTCCTGTAAAATAGATGATGCGTCCAATTAAATGTGTCCATGGACTGGAGAAAGTTGAAGCCTGGGGGAGGCTTGAGTTGGACCGGGATTGTTGCTTTTCTAAACTGTATTCCCTCCGTGAGCCAAGTTGGGCGGGACGTATTTACATGTTCGTGGTGGCGCACTGATTAGGTCCTTGTTGATCGAGTCATTTTTGCTGCTATATTTCAAATCTAAAGGGGACAGTAGAAATGTTTGACCCCATGTCTTTTGGGCTCATTCTATGGGGCTTGTGTTTTGCGTTGCGGGGTTATGTTACATCTTGCACTAGTGAAGTTTACTGCGGTAGAGTATATTTTCCGACACACGGCCATGTCTTACATTAAATTGATGCGAACTGTGCTATGTCTCGTGTGGCCCTAGATTTAAAGGACATTTTTCCTAAACCGGGCAGTTTTTCACTCTATTCAAATGTGTACCTTCAGCTTATTTATTTATTTATTTATTTTATTTTTTTATAACTCTTTGCTGCAGTTACATTAGAGGAATGAGTTAAATTAAGGCGGTCTGGTGCCGGTGTGAGTGTAATGTAATGGAATAATGGGCTTGTTAAATGGACCTTTGGGGACAGAGCTCCTTAACAAGTGAGTCAGAACATGGCCTCTGGGCCAGGGTTATTTAAATTGTTAATAGCTGCTTAAAGAGGACGGGAATATTTTACACACTAACGAGCAACAAGTTGGGGGCTTAGGCAGTGAATGATCTCATCTCTCCAGGATCAACTGTTCACGTTGCTAATATGCAATTGAATGTCAGCTATTGTAATCAAAAAAAAAATCCCACATCAACATGAACTTCATGTTACTGCGGGTACCGTTTGTTTCACGCGTGTTGACCGCGGCAGCCTCGTCTGTGTCACCGCACGGGAGTAGTTTGTTATTGCGAAGCCTCTCATTACGCTTCACCATCAGAGTTTTGTTTTTAACCCGACCATTCTGCAGCATGGGTTGCCCAAAGTCCGAGGGCTATATATTTTTTGTTAACCCAGACTACAGTATGCTCAATATATGATGAATGGAAACAATGACAGAATCATGATATTTAAAAATATATACTGTATATATATTTCCCCTCATTGTTACATAATGTTCCAAAGCACACTATTGTCCGGCAAAAGAATGTGTGTACTTGGACTAAGATATATATATTTTTTTCCTACGGCCTCATCCATCTTTTACATTTTGCAATCTTTTCCAGTAATACAGTAAGCAAAAAGAAAAAGACCACTCTGCTGCCGAGCACAGTCATTTATTTAAAAAAATAAATAAATAAATAAAAGCCACCACCCGGACAGAGATGGATAGATGTGCTTATGTGTCTCTTTAACAGAAGACTTCCTCCCGCAACTCCCTTCCTGTTTATCCCTTGTACTTCTTCCGATGAGCGCCGGGAGAGCGCTCGTATTTTTTTTTATTTTTTATGGTTATTAATACCTGCACTCAGTCTTTTAATCTGCCCTATTTGTCACATGTGACTGTCTGACTGCACTGTTTAATCTGGGTATCCTTCAATCTGTCTGTTGCCAGATTAGGAATTAATGAAGGTGGGTACGTTCGAGTCAGTTACAGTGTAAGGGGCTAAAAGAGATGGGATGAATGGGAGACGAATGTGCCCCCCTCCCCATTCCCCGATCCCCTTTCTCTCTCTCTCTCTCTCTCTCTCTCTCTCTCTCTCTCTCTCTCTCTCTCTCTCCCCTCTTGTTTAGCTGCCAGATGTAGCCCATTTTCGCACTGCTCCCCGCTCAGCACGTGGGCCCTTTGGTGTGCGGCACCTGTGTAGTGTAATACAGTCAGCAACTGCGTTGTTTATTCCGGATTTGTTTGGTGTGCTTGAAAGCCTGTCTTTGATCCATGCAAAGATTCCTCACTTTTTTTTTTTTTTTCCTTGATTCATCCTCAGCCCTTCTCGTTTTTTTTAAACGCTAATGCTGGAGCGGTATGGTTACGCTGGCGGCAGCAGTGGAGTTTTTTTTTGGGGGGCTGGGGGGGGGGGGTTTGTTTTTATCTAATTTTATTTTTCCATCCCCAACCCACGGGACATAAAAATGACATTGACCACTGATGAGCTTGTCAGGTTTCTCGGCGGTGATGTTGTGTAACTGCGATTATGTGTTAACAGGATGAGAGACATAAAAAAAAAAAAAAAAGACTAATGATCGTTAGACCCCACTGACTGCGTAAATGCTGGGGTATTGTTGTCCAGAATTAATTGTGTTAAAAGTGTGTGTGTCCGTGTGTCTATGTGTTTGGTTTTTTCAACATTTTAGGAAGAAATATTTTTGCGTTGCTGCTACATTTGACCATTTCTGCCTGCCTGATGCAGTGTGTGCGTGTGTGTGTGCGTGTGTGTGTGTGTGTGTGTTTTTTATTGTGCATTCAGCATACGACATATTGCGCAATTACCTTCTTTTAAAGTACGCTTACTCTTTCTAAAACATCTTATTGATTAAATGAAGATCAGCAAAGTTACGTTGTGATCACTGTGGCCCATAACCTCGCGACAGACCCAGATAGATAAGGAATTGTTTCGCCCTGTTCCACACGATTTTCTCACACCGTGTCTGCGTTTTCTTCCAGAACAAGTGGGCCAGGAGATTCTGACCAACCTGCACACCGATCGTGAGAAGATCCAGAGAGCCAGAGAAAGAGTGAGTACACGCATGCCACCTGCACGCACTCACCGGCCTATTTTCGCAAGTGCTCGTGAGACTGCAAGGGGCTCCCAGCTGGCTTACAACGTTGACGCCATTCGACACTTTCTGCGCGGTTCGCCAAGTAGACGCGCAAATGCGGGGCCGCGCACACGAGCACGGCGCACTCGCTGTCGTGGGTACATTTCAGACACAAGTGATTGGTACCCAAACACCTTCCTCTCACCTGAACGGGGTGAACTTTGCCAGCCCCCCCCCCCCCAGTCTTTCTAACTTCCCAGCATTCCTCTCCGGTCTTCCTCTCTCCTTCTCGCGTCTCCCTCGGAGAGAATCCTTTGCCTTGCCCCTCCCTTCATCCAGCCAGCCAAACAGACAGGTAGGCAGAGGCAGAACAGGCCAAACACGGGAAGGGGGCCCAGCCCTGTCGGCCCCCTCAACGCAGAATGCTTAAAGATCACAACATGGCAGTGGGCCTCGCACGGGCGATTTCAAAGGAAATCAAACGTTTCCCCTTCAAAACGGTCGACAGCGTCCACCGAGAGTGCCTGCGCTCTCTTTCTTTGGCTTTCTCTCGCCGTGTCTCCCTTCTTCCCACGAGTTTTCTTCGCACCACCCCCCCCCCCCCCCCCCCCCCCCCCCCCCCCCCAAAACACACACATACACACCTGCTCCGAGGGGCTTTAAAGGGAAGGTTTGTGGAGCAAAAGTAAAAGTTACAGGAAGCAAAGACCCAGGATGGGGCGGATTGGTCAGCCGCTCTTTTGCATCACAAACCACGGCAGGAGAACGTGCGCGTACAAACGTGCGCACGCTTCCCCCCCAGACCTACTCAAACCCCCCGCCCAGCAGGAGGTGTGGCCTTTTGTTTGGCTTTTATGGTACAAATTGAAGTCAATGGAAGGCTGCAGCAGTGGGTCAAAGCAGTACGTAACCCAGGGTGGAAGAATGTGACGTAAGCTTTCTCCAGGCCAGCTCAGAGAGAGGCGGACAGCATGGGTGTTCGCTTAAATAATTGCTCCCCAAATTGCTCCCCCTGAAATGATTTATAAGTTTGAATGTATGAATGAAAGTGTACATAATTATTGATCCGAGGGTGGGAATCGCGAAAAATGCTACTAAATAAGCCACTCGTGTGCACAAATGATTAAGCTGTTTCTCGAGATAAATAATGATTGCCCTTAAATTGAGAAATCCTACTCTTGGACGAACAAAAGGGTGTCTCTCTTGATCAGCTTCTCTCTGGAACCACGCCTCTGATCCTGGCATTGTGTGCTCATCCGTCTGTAGCCACAAATCCTCGGGTTAATAGATTGGAAGGATATGGATCGGAGACTATTTAGAATGTGTCATGCAAATGAACTTTATTTTATAATGATGGCATACTGTACATTCAGACCTGACAAATGACCCTAGGGTGTCTGGGGGAACGTTCTGTTTAGGGTTTGTGCATGAAAAATGAAATGGTGGAAGATACACTTTTTTTTTTTTCCCTCTTCCCGCACAAACAAGCAAAGACAGTTCCGTGGAGCTGCGCGGAGATTTCAGTTGGTTTCCATTTTAGGTTAAGGAGGAAAAGCATGTGATTTTGGTGAGAGGTTGTGGAGAGAAGGAGAGGAGTGGAAAGAAGGAATGATTCAGAGTGAGATGTATTTTGGGAGAAAGTGTGAAGTATCTAGGGGGGGCAGATCTGTGGGTAGAGGCAGACATCAGGCAACTGCAGGACTTGTTGTCTTTGCCAGAGGGCCCAAACCCCAGGTCCCCCACTTCCTACACTGTACCACATGTATCCTTGGCTCTGGCAACCTGCATCTGCAGCAGCCCGGGCTGCCAGAGGGTAGGAAGGGAAGATGGAAGAAAAAGAAGAAAGACGCAGCGATGGAGGGGTGGGAAGAGAGGACGCGTTGAGGGAAAGGGCGGATGAGGGCAAGACGAGCCGGAAACAAACGGGAAAGGGAGTGATGCTGGGAGATAAATGGTAAAGAGGACGACAGGTAGAAATGGTATTCAAAATTAGGATCTTAAAAATGCACGACACGTTTACAAAAAGAACACATTTACTATAACGTGAACTTATGAACACATACGGAGTGAGAATGATCTTTGTTCGGAAAAGCAAGCATTGCCTGAGAGGGAGGGAGAGAGAGAGGAAGATGAGTGAGTCCCTGCTGACTCCAGAAAGCAACTCTCAAACCCCCATCATCTTCCAGAAATGCGACTACAGGTGGACATTAGTGGCAGCTCAATCGGTGCAGTGTCAGCTTTTTTTTTTTTTTTTTTTTTTGCACTCGCATCTTGTTAGCAACGTCCCCCGCCATTCCCCCTCCCTCCGTGAAAGTCCCTGCACTGGATGGGAGTAAGTGGAATGAAAACATCCCGGTGACCCCCGAGGAGAGAAGGCAGAGAGGAGAAAGACGGGAGTGAAGATGGAGCGAGGAAAAAGGGGAAATATCCAAGGCTCCGGATAGCCATGATCATTATTTCAAGTGTGCCTTCAAGGACTCTCTGCGCCTGCACTGTAACTCAAAAGAAAAGGGCCCTTCTCACTCTTTTTTTTTTTTCCGACAGACTCTCCAAATATTTGCTCTGCCGCCAGATGAGCAGAAGGCCTTTAGAGTAACATGAGTGCAAATACGCTATTGACAGTCGCGCAGGGTTTTTTCTTCTATCTGTCCGATACAACAGACGTCTACGGCCCTCGTTGGTAGGCTTGGGGACCGCTTTGACATAAGCCGTTGAATCGCTTCACGTCCAAGCGTTTTCGTCGGATAGGGTTTCACACTCCTGGTTCAATAAAGACCGGGTAAGACTGAAGTTATTGCTTTAAATTTAGAGAGGCTCCGAAAGGTTAGTGTCACAAATTCAATGTCGGGTCCAAACGTTCAAGAAGGTCATAGCCTCCGATTTTCACCAATGGCCAGAAAGAAAAGGTTTCGGTTTGTCGAATGTAAAAAAAATATCTTCCTAAGTGTATTTTGTAGATCTGTTGGACCAGAATGTCAACTTACGCCTTTCTTTCCTCTGGGCCCCGTCGTCTCCCCAGCTGAGAGAGACGGACGCCAACCTGGGCAAGAGTTCGCGCATCCTCACCGGCATGCTGAGAAGGTAAGAGCCAGGTAGGGACGCTGTCTCCGCACCTCTCAATATTCACGTCGTGATCGACTGATTTTTGTCCTATTAGTGGAATGAACAATTCATAATTGTATAGGATTGGGACCTCACCCAAGTGCAACCGCAATCACTGGTGGTATTTGGGACTTTCCTTTCATTTTACACAGCCGTTTTTCCCTTTGAATTGCTTTCCCTCTAATCTATTCTGATTAGTTGCCTGCGCCGTCAACGTGACGTGGTGTGGGAGCAAGCGAACAAACTAACGAACCGCACTGTCAGTGGGAATGCCGCCACCGAGTAGCCCTGTGCTGCGTCCGGCAGAAAAAAAATCGCTGGTATAGACGAGTACTCTGCGCGCACGTCTCCATTCTTTGCCCCTCTTTTTCTTTTTTTCTATTTTTTTTTTCCCGACCCATATTACAATCCGCATTCAACTTGCAGTCTTTGTCTCTCACTCGCTCGCTGGGTCGTGCCCATCGCGGCCCCCAACAATCACACAAACGCCAGCTTTCACACAAATATTTCAAAAGTCCCTGCATTATCTAATGCACTGCCTCCTAATACACACACAGGCGCGCGCGCACACACACACACACGTGCACACAAGTCACACGCACGTTTGCACACACACACAAACCGTAATGTCTTGTCACATCTCCATTTCATAAAGTGCCGCGTGCCTACTCTTGAACCGTGACGCCACGGTTTTGTTTCTCGCTCTCTTTCTTGTTTCCCCCCCCCCCCCCCCCCCCCCTTTCCCCTCTCCCCTGTCGCCCGCTGTGGATTTTGATTAAGAGTAATATGTAAATGACACAGACTAAATGTAAAATCCCGGGGCCCCGGAAGGAAGTGCCAATTGAAATAGATGCTTCAGTGCCCGTAGACAATTTGGAGGGCGGCTCACAGGGCGGCCGGCGGTTACTGGAGAGGGAAGGCCTGAGAAGGGCTGTGATGCCGACTGTAACCGATATTTCTGCATATGTCTCCATTTTGTCAAGTCTGATTATGGGAGAAGAAGGATTGCAAGGGGGGGGGGTCAACTCGACTGGCGTATCACCAAAGCTGTCCAGAAAATCATTCATCATTCCCTCCTCCTTCCCTTCCCTTCCCTTCCTCCCTCTGTCCCCCCTCCCCCCGGAGCTGAAGTAAATAACACGCGCTTATTTCAATATTATCATATTAATGTTAAAGTTCAGCTGTCACCTAATGGGAAGACTTAATCAGACGTAGCATTTTAGGAAGCGCGCTGCCATCCCCCCCGCCCCGACTCCCCGCCCCTCCTCTTGACGTGCCTTACCTCCTATGTTTAGCGCGCCGCTCAAATCAGGATTTATGAGGGCCTTCCAAAGTGGGAGCCGGCTGCGAGCCTCTCCGACTACCACCCGCCTTTCTGCTTGATGAGAGCAGCACAACGCGCGGCCCCCCCCCCCCCCCCCCCCCCCCCCCCCCCAAGGCCCCCCCTCCCTCTTCCTTAGACAAAAGTATTTTTTTTCTTCCTCTTTTAGTTTCTTCCCTGTTTGAATACGAGGGAGTGTGCTTTGTCGTGAGGTCGTGGACTGGAAACATCATATTCGAAGTCATTTATAAGCGGAGACGGAGAACTGAGAGCGGAAAACTAAGTTCAGGGTGGTTCAATAAATATCCCCACCTCCACCCCCTTTCAGGCAATTCTTCCTCATTTCCTTGCTCATTTAATTATCCCCCCCCCCCCCTTGGTTCCGTGCCTTTTGATTTATTGTTTATTTGTGTGCGATGTCAGAGCAATTGTCATTTCTATACGCTTCAGAAAGGGGGGGGCGGGGGCGGTTTGGGGGGCGGTTCCTTCTCATCCTTTTAAACATTCAAGTCGTGGACCAAGAGTATGCAAACAACTTAGGTCTTACTGTTATATGTTGCAGCCAGATGATGACACAGCTTCTCAGTCATGTGAAGGTTGATGAAAATGAATACACTTCTCCTTTCTTGTGTTCTTCCTGTTGGAATATAGCCGTTAGCTCAACTTGAAGGGGCGTTATTTTGTATCGGTTGAGTTGAGGACTGTTCTTTTACTTTCATTGCACAGAGAGCTCACAATTTTTTATTGACTGTGGGGAGTAACAATTTCAAAAACGATAGCTCACGCGATGTCCTTGAGCCACTGTGGACGGTCAGCCTCGAGTGTTTTAACGCGGCGTTGGAGGTGTTTGTTGTGATGCACGGGATAAATGCTTTCCTTTTCTTTTTTTTTTTAATTGCTGATGAAGTTGGTTTAAGCCCACGCCTCTGCGCAAAGTGTCTGCCGTGGTCTCGTGGATATCACCCCGGCTGAGAAACAATTAGACACTTATTTAGCCGGCTGTCAGGGGTTCGACGAAGCCAATTAACTTGAAGACTCTGTGAATATCGCTCATCGTCGGAAACATTCAGAAACACACAGACACATCTCAAATAGCTGTGGCTTTGTTTGAAAATTAACCTTCACCAATTGCCGCCTGTGAAACTCAGCACCTCCGATGAGGGTAATTAGTATGAATGGTGTTTGTAGGTGCTATTGATGGGCTGGGTTGTAGGTTGATGGCTCGCCTCGCAAACGCTGCCTTTGAGTCCTGTCGGCTCTCTTCATACATAGTGGATGTCAGTGGTCGAGCGGTGGGCATCCAGGGCATCCATTCGTAGTAAATTTTTAATTCAATCATCTGAAGTCCTTTGGGTTTTAATTATACTCTGACAGGCACAGTGATCCCGGCGAGGCAGGAATGAATTCTGATGGCATATTAATATCTATGATCCAATCTATTAATATTTTGTAATGTGCCTGGTTACTATCCCGTTTACCTTAATACCGCAAGGATGAGACAAGGCAACAAATATGGCATTATTTTTGGATTATTGTTTGTAATCCAGGTACAACCAGCCGAGCAGCTCACTGTGTGGACGACAAACTCTGATTAGAGAGGCTGTAGTCCTTCCATCAGGCTGCTGTTGGTTCCATGGCACGTGGACACTGTGGCTTCTGGTCAATACAAAATGGCCCTGTAAGGCGAGCGATCCTGCTGCTCTCCTGAACGTCTCCGGCAACTCACCCAGCACGGTCGGAGCAGTTGGGAACGGCGATGCGGCTCCAGACCCAGTTAGGACCATTGGGGTCCCCGGCTGCTTCGCGGAAGGAGGGGGGCACGGCGAAGGGCAGTGAAGCAGGGAGGACGAAGGGAGGGAGAGGGAGAAGGGGCGGGGGGGGGTGTAGATTTTGAGGCGGAGGGGTTGTCTGCTCTCTCACTGGCAGCTGATCCCACATGCAGGTGGTCGACTCAGTCGCCAGGCAGATCAAAAAGTCAGGGCCCCGGGTGGACCTCCCTTTGAAATGGGAATGGGGCCTAGATATCAGACGGAAAACATAAGCAAGCTCCCAGCCACAGAACAGCTCCATATTCATGGCTGGAACTGGCAGGAGCGATGGGCAAGCGGGAGCGGACAGGGCCTCAGCCTTCAGAGGAGGACCCGCGCGCGCGCACGCTGGACACTGATTAAGAGATCAGCCCGTTGAGCCCGTGGCGAGGTGGATGCCGCAGCTCGCGGGCTAATGCGGCCGCACTGTTTCCAAGACACCCGCTTTCCCGTTTTCTCGGCATGTGTGTTGACAAGCCGTCTCAATGCGGGGCCTCAAAGTTCACTTCACTTCACTTCACTCTTCACCGTACGCAATAGTCACGCGCGGCAAGTTCAACGCAAACGTAGCACGGCTTTCAATCCTGTTGTAATGTTGATCTTTGCCGTAATTGGAGGAAGTTACCTATGCATATGACAATTCGGCAGAGAAATAAGAGGTACGAGTCATTCCTGCCAGTGGGAAAATCAAAAGTTTCTTGCCTGCGTTATTCGCGTTGAAGTGGGAGTTTTTTTTTTGTCCTTCGTTCGCTTGGCTCAATAAACCAACACGCAAACCGTGGCAGCCCAGAGTTCATGGGCACAGAAAATCAGGGGGTATTTTTGATATATTTTGTTTTCATTCCTTATCATATATATATATATATATATATATATATATATATATAAATATAATTTTTGCCTCGTTTTGTAGTATTGGCAAATATCTACGCTCTGTCTATATCCATCTGCCTGGAATATTAACGAGTGGAATATGTAGGTCACATAATTAATGGGATCCAACTCTACCAGGGAGCCGTGTTGCGATCGGGGCCCTCTTGAAGTCTTGTTCTGAAGTTGAACAAAAAAAAATAAAAAAAATTAAACTGAAGCTGAAAGATGGGACGGATGGAAGTTGAGATGTTTTTCTTCTTCCCCTTTTTTTGCCTTTCATTTGTAAAATGTTTTTGTGTTGACCTGCTTTTGGGCAAAATGGGTAAAATATAGAGGTAGGGTCATGTTGTCACAGTCCTCCTTCATTTACAATCACACGCACTCCTTCATTTTCTGTTATTCTGCTTTAGTCACGTCGGGTGTATACGCCATGCCTGTCACATTGTGTACGCCGCGCTTGCCCTATTTTACGTTCTATTTTACTTTGCATCAGAGCGGCACTTATCGCAGTAGCCGCGGCCAAGCTTTGCTTTTCCTGTCCCGAGAGCGGGCGGATCACTCCCGGAGGATCTCGCCCTCTCTGATCTCCTCTCCATGTCGCCGCCGCGATAACTCCACGTTTTTACATTTACACACGTTTCCTTTGCCTTGCAATTTGTTCAGCCTGGCATCATCGCCACCCCCCCTCGGCGCCCCTACCCCATACTACGGCAACCCTCTGGGGTCAGTCCTATCCCCGGCCTTTTTCTGCCTTCTCCCGGGGAAGCGTTCTGTGCCCTTTTTATGTCCGGTCTGTTTTTCTTTTTTTTTTTTTTTTTTTGCTCTGGCAAAGGAGCAAAGTGTCAAAGCGTAAATTTGATCCGTCCCCACCGCGACTTTATGCTTATCGAGATGAGCGCAGGTGTTGTGTGCATGCATGCACATTATGGGTATATTCAGTGAATTAAAAAATGACATCCTAGTCTTCTGGAAGAAGCTTTTTGGTGTTGGGGATGGGTCTTCTTACAGTTGGCACTCGGTTGGGACTTGTTGGGCTTTGAGGCCCATTTGTTAAAGGTAGGAAAGCATAATAAAGAGGTTTATTTAGGAAAGTATATGTCACGCATATCTCTGATAAAGACATCCGATGTAGTATTTGCGGTACGGTGCCCCTGTCAGTTGCGTTGTGCTCTACAACCCTGGACACGGTGAGATCAAATGACTGAACGCCAAATGCCGCATGTGGATGACTAAAATAAGTGAGTGTTCCCCATGAAAATAAATAGGAGTGGGTTATATTATAGTAAGTGGAAAATGATAATTTATCAAGCAATTGAACTTTTCTGTTTAGAATTTCAGAAAAGTGTCTGCACAAAATCTGCACTTTTTCCACCAAGTTTGGAGATACTTTTTAATGTGTGTGTGGGCGTGCGTGCGTGTGCGTGCGTGCGTGCGTGCGTGCGCGCGCGCGCGTGCGTGTGTGTGTCTGTGGCTACAGGCTGCTGCTGGGACAATGACAGGGTGCGCCTCAGCCTCATTACTCACCGCTCCTGAGCCAAACAAGCAGCGCTGCCACCTCTCTCACTCTCTTTCGCTCTCCCTCCCGCTTTTTTTTTTCTTCCCCCCCTCTGTCTTTTTTCTCTCTTCCTCCACATCGCCCATTAGAGAGTGCTGATGGGACATTTTTTGCAGAAAAGGAAAAATATACACACACGCGCACACAGGCCTGGGCAGCAGAGGAAGGGATTGTTGACGAGGGCAAAGACGCATTGTTGTTTTATATAAGGGATGCGTTTGTCAGTGGAGGACTGACTTGCTTAACTGGCTGCCAAAGGTCCATTTTCTCCCCCTACACATCTCCCTCACTCTTATCCAGCATATAGCAGCTTCTGTTTTTTTTTCTTTTTAATCATAGGTCATGACATAGGTACGTTTTTCTATTGTTTCACTCTTCACTTTTAAACCAAATTCATACAGCTAGACTTACCAAAATCGCAAAATACATCGAGATGCTTTGTCCCTGAACTGGGCATCCATGCCGAACCTCAGCATTTCAACAATACACATTTATTTTTTATTTATTTTTTTTCCCTACCATCAACCTCTCCAAATGCTCTGAGGGTCAGCCCGCCGTGACATTGAGGTGATGCCCCGTTCGACCTCGCTCATCCCAGCCTGGTTGATGGAGCTTCCTCCCGCCCCTCCCCTCCTCTAACCCTGACAGACTGTCGTTCTGACGCGATGACTGGAGATCAGTGGCGCTCTCCTCCCTTGAAGTGGCTCCAGGTGTCACTCCAAGGGTACCCGCCCTGTTTGATCTGCCGTCGAGCGCCTGTCGGGGCCACGGCACCCTCTGATTTCCCCGTCAGAGGGGAAAGGGCCTCTCCTGTCCAAAAGTTCCACCGCTACTTTTGAGTGACAGGGAGGCAGAGGGATCGGTGGGCAAACCGTAACCGTAACCGTAACCGTTGGCCTTTTTCCCGTTGTCCTTGTTCCCCTAGCTCCCATTTAGCAGCTATAAAGAGCCCTCTCAGCGTCCTCTCCCATGGGAGAATTTGTATATACGGGTGATCTTGATTTCATATGCCAGACCCCAGCAGTCCAAACGGCAGGAAAAAAAAAAAAAAAAGGAAACAAAACAAACATCAGACGAGGCCAAACCATTTTAACTGATCATGCTGTGGGCCTTGTCTCAAGAAGAACAAAACAAAAACATCCTCTCAAGCGTCAGCTTCAGATGCTGTCCAAAGGAGGTCCCTGTCTTCGCTGAAGAGTTGCACGAACAAAAAAGGACAGATGAAACAAAATGGAGGAATGGCGGCGTATATATCTTTCCAGCAAACATAGACGCCTGTATCCTTCCTCCCTTGCGTTCCCCCCCCCCCCCCCCCCCCGCTGCCCCTTTAAAATTTACCAGGAAGGCCTCCCCCCTTCCTTTTTTTCACACTAAAATTTTTTAAAAAAAAAAGGCGTTGTTCTCCGGGGGGGGGGGGGGGGGGGGGGGGGGGGGGGGGGGGGGGGGGGTTTGCTGAGGAGGAGAGGAAAAGGGATTCATGCTTTGCAGTACTGCTGTGTTGTTTGCGGTGCGCACTCTTCCCTTTGTGTGTCTGGCGATAACTTATTCAGCGCAGGGCCATTCATCCAGGGGTTGAGCGCGGGCGTCCGTCAAGACGGAAAATAATGAGGCGACAGCGGCGCCGGGGATAGCTTTCTCCCTCTGCCTGGGTCCCCCCCTTCCTCCTCCTCCTCCCTTCTCCATCTCCTCCTCCTCCTCCTCCTCCTCCTCCTCTTCCTCCTAGTCTCCCATTATCAGGCGATTTAAATAGATAATAGGGGGCCTTCTTCAGGACATTTTGAAGCAATTAGAATCTATCACATTGTCTCTTCTCTGACTGCCCCCCCCCCCCCCCCCCCCCCCCCCCCCCATCCCCCCCCCCCCCCAAACATTGTACATACTTCTTACGTTATACTAAGCAACAGCTGCCTGGATTACTGCGGATTGGCAGAGCATTCCTGGGTGCCAGTATTTATGTTATAAATTGCTTTCCAACCCATGCAATGGACTCCGTGTGTGCGCATGTCACGCACGTTCTCGTGAACCCCGCGTGGACGAGGGAACCCGTTTGCCATGACAAGTCGCTGTGTTGCATTCCACGACAAAGGGGCTTCTGTCCAAACACCGTGTATGCCTTCCCTGCACCTTTAGTCCAATCTCAATTGAGTTTTTCATCTGCACGTCTTCGTGCAGCCCCCTTCTGTTCGGCTGAGAACGCACGGTGGCGTTCAGCGGTGGAACGACGAGTCCTTGGCCCCCAACCGGGCCTTATGGAGTTTTAGGTTGGATCGCTTTAGTTTAATACACAAATATATTGAAGTCGTTTTTAAGGACATCGATGGTCATAACAAAATAAGTCGGCTGTCGAGTTCATGTTTGCGTCACGAATGATGGTTCAGTATAGTTGTTTGCTGTTGCCTCTCAGATCTCTCTTTGGCAGGGTGCAAGAGCTTGAAATATTTACAAATCCCGAATTTTGACTTTTTTTTTTTGTTTTTTTTTTTCCTTTTTAATATTTTTCTTCGAACCCATCAATCATTTACTGTGCCCGTGTTTGTACGTATCTTATCCTAACAGACCCCCAGGATGCTGCAATGAAACAAAGGCGGTACATAGTTGCCATGTCGTTGATGGCATGAAAGATCCCCTTTATCACAATGGGCAAAACAATAAAAAAAAAAGAGGACCACTCAAGGAAGCAAAAAAAAGGTTGAAAGCCAAGGCATTTGTAGACATAAGGATTCAAGAGGAGCTTCCGTCAAAATACTTCAACAGCATTGTAGTAGCTTTTCTAAGCAAACGGCGACTAACCTTGAGTGCTTTTATACTAAACACAAGAATAGAATTTGTGGATTTATTTATTCTTTTACTGTCCCAAAGGCTGAAACTCAAAAAGGGAACGACCCCATCACCTCACTCGTCCCTTACTTTGGTTTGGTGGTGCTTGCTGTGATTGGCATTACATTATATATATATACATACACACACACACACACACAAACAGTTTTGACAAACACAAAAGAAAACAGAGCTTTAAAAATATCTTAAGAAATACAATCTGTCAATGCAGTCTGCTATTACACAAAAATCGGTATTTTCTAAAATCCTTTTTCGTTACGTTTCCTCAATCATAACTAACTTAACTCTAAAAAAGAATGTGAAGTAAAAAGTAAAATTTGAAACCTTTCTGGAATTTCTTCGACCATTGTCCAGTATTTTTCAGTTTCTCAAATATGTTCCGCAACTTTATTCACTAGGTCTTACAAAAAGAGGGTTACACATTCCAATGTAAGTGTAACTTGATCCCAAACGTTATTGCTGTCAAGTGGTAAAATGCTCTTTTGGAGCAGTTTAAATTGCTAAAGAAAAACCTTGGAAAAACATGAACTTCGGCAACAGAATGTCCGTCATGTATGTAAGATACTGGATGTGACAAAGGAACAAAACAAACAGACAAACACAAAAAACATTTCATTAGCACCCGATGTCAATGATTCAGGCCTTACTCCTTAGATGTGTTGGGTGCTTTTGTGTGTAGGTGGACAGTTGCGTCTATTTGTGACAGGTTGTTTGGTTTCTTACCCTGAGATCCTCCTCAGATGTCTTTATTCCAGTCGTGCGTTGCAAATGGTCCCTCCTCCAACTGATTCATATTTAGGCATGTTGAAAAGGCCTATTTTGTGATGGATTCCTCAAATCATCATGTGCTGTCGCCAAAATCCTAAGGACAAAGCGGAGTTATGCCACAAAGGCCTGTAGAACCGTGATCAGTGGCGAAAACCCCAGTGAGGTCCGATGCCCATAGCGTTCAATTTTAGCCCGGCGACCGTAGGAAGTTTTCAAAATGTTGTATAATTAGACGGCATCCATTTAATCCCAAGAGACTGTTTTTGGCAGGCACTGTCGTTCCACTAAGGTTTTTTCGCCCCTATTTGTTAACAGCTTGACCTTGTCATTCGTGGCTTTAGAATCCCTTTCCGTATTATTCAAAAGGAAGAGTTCGATATAAAATCCTCCATTTTTTAACAGATCAATTGACAAACATGTCTCGATACGCTAATGATCTAGTGTCATTCCCTGAAATGGGATTCTCGTACTCGATGACCCACCCTGGCCGAGAAATTTGCTAGAGTCAAGTGCAGTACACGTCGGAGGCCCCCGGCCTGGCACGAGTTTTTTTTTTCGGGAGTGAACCAGCCATGCACGGCCGGTAATGACAGGTTCCATGTTGCCCGTGGCTTGTGGCCCGCTGCACTGTTTGTTTGGAGAGTGGTGCTCGGCCGTGAAGTGCTGGCCCAGCTGGCAGCCGTTCCGTTGCCCCTTTGGCCCCTTACGGCTGGGGCTTGTTTGGCCCACACCAGCCAGGCAGACTGGCATCCAGGGGGATGAGGAGGAGGGGGGGTGGGGGGCGTCTGACAGAGCAGAGGAGCTGTTGGCTGAACACCCTGGTGCTAGGCCAGGCCCGCTGCCAGCTGGAGTGGAGACTTCCCTGCTCACACCACGATCTTCACGTCCCCGTGGCGACAGGGATCTCAGTTTGCACCTCGAGGGTCAACATCGTCCCATCGCAACCCGCCTTAGCTCGAAACAGCCCTGCTCACAGCTTTCTGTGGACACTGGCCCAAGCCTGAATTTAAGACAACTGGCCAACTATTTGTTATATTTTCCCATTGCATTTCTGAACAACCCCGTAGTGCAACATAACACAGGTAATGTTATTGACACACGCACACACACACACACACACACACACACACACACACACACACACACACACACACACACACACACACACACACATATAAATACACTTTGCCTCCGCAGCCCAGTTGCGCATCTTTTATCCGCCAAAGTTCTTGCCAGGCTGTGAAAATGAAAATGCTGACCCAACAAAACATGCCCTCCCCTCTTACGAGTGTAATTTGGAGGGAATGTTTCTTACGCTGTCAACGGCAAGAAAAACAAATGCTCATCAGAAATTGCAAAATATATACTCCATCTAAAGAGTTGAGAAAAGTTTTGTGATAATCATTTTTATGTAATTATACACGCTATTGAGTTCAGCAAAAGGTCATGAACTGACCCCTGACATTTGTGCAGATTTAGAGCCAGAAGTAACTATTCTGAGCTTTGGACACATACTTAAGTTACGCTGAGTAAGTTTACGCTTGATGAATCATGTACAACCGAGAGCTGATGTGAAGCATTGCCATTTCTCCACGCACCTTAGTTTAGTAACCGCAAAGATGAACCAAACGTCCAATTATTTCTAAAAGATCAGGAAAAGCCCTGAAAACGATTGCCTCACACGTTTAGCGCTGCTTTATTCATTGTCCGAGTGTGTGCGGGGTACGTCCCGTCAGCCATTGGGTAAACGTTAACCCCAACCCCATATTCGGATGGCGCCAGCGCTAACATTGCAGCAGTGTTAAAGGGAAGTTGTGAGCACATTGATGTCTTGGCCTGACATCCTGGTGTCACTTTCCCAGCCTGTTGGTGGAGCCCGCCAATCCCTCATTCTCCTCAGCTGACCCGAATGCATCACCGAGTATCACGCAAGTGCCAGGATCCCAATATCCCTGCAAACAACAAATGCTTTCCAGCGGTTCCCGTTGCGTTACCTTTGTATATAGCCTCTGTCCTTTGATCTGGCGCGCACAGGTTCCCTGGGTCAGTTGTTTTTCCTCCTCTGTTTTATTTAACAAGACGTCCGTGCACACCCATCCGATCCAAAAGTTTCCCTGCGGTGGAGCGTTTCAGAAACAGACTTGACATAAACCATTTCTAAACACGGGTTTCCTTTCACCAATCTTTAATTACATCGTTTGGGGAAGGCCGAAGTACAGAGTCGAAGCCGAGCGCCATGTTAGCAAAGCATAATAGCAAGGGGAAGTACCACAGCCGGAGGACGGTGGGTCGAGAAAAGGGACGAGTATTGTCAAGCAAACACATACTGTCGGAAAGCCGGAGGTGTGAAAGGTATTCAGACTTTTAGAAGGGCTTTAAGATGAATCGCTTGTGACCTCGAGCGGCAGTTCCCAGACTTTCTCTCCACCGTCCCCCTGTGGCGTGATAGAATTTTGTGTTTGAATTGACGATGACAGGTTAGGGCTAGGGTCAATTGTCATTCTTTCACCTGACCTTGGAATTAACCTCAAACTGTCCCCATTCCCTATTCAGTCATTAGTAGCCATTCGATAGACATTTCAAAATTCCTGACGAATGCCCACACGTTTGGCAGCGTCGTTGCAAATTCTTTCCATACTGCCGTGGTTCATCCCTACCCTATTACTCGACGTATTTCAGCTTAGCCTCAAAAAAAAAAAGTCAGCCACTGTCACTCCATTAATTGTTGACACGCAAAGCACTGGGTCGCATTCCGTTTGCACAGGGTTTCAGTGTGTGATGGAGGGGCCATGAAGAGAATCATTGTTGCCCCGAGCGACGGACAAGCCTTCCTCCGGCCCTGTGACAAAAGGCGGCTGTGGGGTCGCGCCCCGAGCCAGGACTATCAGAGCTATCGGGCCGGCAGAAAGAGAACATAACCACAAGCCCTGTCGAATAATGGTGTCCACTGTGACATTGTTTTGCTTCATTGGTACGAGGAATGTCCCCGGTTTAATGGTAACGTGTCGATGCCGATTGACCGGGGTCGGGTCACATTTGAGCCTGTTGTTTCTCGGCCGCGCTATCCCTAACTCTCTCCCCGCGTGCGTTTTGTGTCGCAGAACGGCACATTTCGGTCTGTGCTAGACGTTTGTGTAAAATATTTCACTTTCCTCCAACTTTTAAGAGGTCAAGAAGGTCAGTTGCCAAGGATAGTTGGCCTAAAGACATAGATGTGGGAGGTGACGTGATAAGACTCGCGTATCGCTGATTTTTTTTTTCTTCTTTCTCTTGCCTCCCTTGTTTTGTATAAACCGGATTACAAATTCCCTGAGTTGGAGCTTGGTTGTTGTTCAGTCATCAATATTTAGATGTGCGTATAATGCTGAAGTTTGGCAGTGAGATTCAGTTGATGGGCAGTGTGGGATTTTCGGTCCGCTTTTTCAACGTTCTCTTTTCTTTGGAACTAGAAAAAAACTCTCATGAAATGGGGAGAACTATGAGCTTTCCGTGTTGGCCCAGTCTTTCCAGGATTCCGGATGCTAGTTGCCTTGTGAACTGTCAGAATGTCCGTTATTGTGTCCCCCCCCCACCGCCTATGCCTTACCCTCTGAGTTTTAGCACTTCCTTTACCTGACTGGCTGGATAAAATGATCCCGTCTCTCCCCCTCTTCTACTCAGTCGGAGTATTGCTTCCTCCCCTCCACTCCTCCACATCCCCCTTCTGCTCTCCTAACGGTAAATGTTAAGATCCAGGAGCGGATCAATGGCTGTTACCCTTTGATGTGCCTGGACGCATTGTGAGGGGTGAGTTCTAATTGGAGCGGAGGGCTGAGGATCAATGTTGGCTGTAATTGCCTGACACAGGGATGGGTGTGAGACTTTATTATCATTAATATTTAGACATGATGTGGGAGGACCCGGCCGAGGCTAAATGTACAACGGCGGTGCGAGCCTTTGATCTCGGCAGATAAGCAGATCGATCGGGGGCCTGGTGGGGGGGGGGGGGGGGGGTGGGGGGGGGGGGGGGGGGGGGGGGGGGGGGTGGCTGAAGGAAAAGAGGTCGCGGAAGTGTGGCGGGGTGGACGAACGAATTACCGTGGCCCGCGCCCTGGATTTTATCGGATTTCTCGGGGAAGTTTTCCTTTCGGCACAGTAAAAGGTCACGCAAGGCCGCGGTCCTCCCAATAGCCAAAATAACAGCATAGCATCTGGCCGGAGTCAAGGGCGGAACTAGGGCAAGCAGGTTTCATTTCAAGTTAGGTCACAAATAGTACACAACCCTTACATTTACAGACTACACACTATAAGTGGCTTCATCACCACGCTGAGAAAAAAAAAAGGTTCAAGATAACCATGCCCGATGCCCTTGTTTAGGTGGTTTTGCAACTTCCCGTGGTTAAAGTTTCGGTATAAATCCAAAAAGTTTAGGGATGTGTCTGTGTTTATCAGGGAGGAGAAGAAGGCACGAATAGTTAGTTGGCCTTTGTCTCTTTGACAGCGTCCATTGTTTGGGAGGCGTAACGGAATATGATGGAGGAAGAAGCCCTACGGGGCTCCGGGATGCTTGCTTGGTGTCAGCAAGCTCGCAAATAGTGTCACTTAATCTTATAGGTAAAGGAGGGCTTTGTGATGGAACACTCCCCGTCGAGCAGCATGACCAGAGGGAGGCGGGAATGTCCCTCGTGTCCACCGAGGCGAAGGGCATTCTCAAACTGTGCGGTGGTGATGTAAAGGCTCGGCTCTCTCTCCTCTGTTTTTGTTCCCCAGTTCCCCAAAGACCGATAACCATTGTGCTCAACAGGACAAAGATGGGTAACCGGTCGCACAATAACAGGTGTGTTCGTTTTTATGGCTTTGACCTGTTGCCTTATGTTAGCCAGGGCCGTAAACCTGGCTGGATACACGTCGGTGAGTCTAAGGATCTTAAAAACAAAAAGGCGTGGTGACGCCAACTGACACTGACCGGACTTTGACCCACAGGTCGCGCGCAAATTCAAGCCATCAATTATTCATTTGGATTCACAAATCCTCGGGGGAAGACACGCAAATTCTTGCCCACATTTTGAGTCCCACAAATGCGGGCGCCATTGTCTGTTTAGGTGGATCCCCATCCGTTGCTGTTATGTCAAAAACTCCCGGCGGCATCTACTTCTCTCCCTATACCGTAATATTTGTACTTAAAATAGTTATAGGCGATAGTACAGCGTGCTTTAAAAAAAAAAAAAAAAAAAGTAATATCAGAGATATATTGCCTATTCTAATTCTAAAATTCCAATATTCTGTACATTTCAAAAATACACATTTACATTCGCGAAGGTTATGCAGTCTGTTCCGATAGATTTCTGTTTTGTCGTCACGTCATTAACTTTCCATTCAGCGGTTCATTGTACATTCAGCAGAACTGATAAACATCGTGGGAAGTCCGAGGCTAAGTGCAACAAATGGTCCATTATGTAACCTCTTGATCATAATGCCCGCCTCGGCAGTGGTAACGCATATACATACTCTATATATCTATTGTGGTTTTGTTGCACCGTGCGTAAACCTACAGTAGTAACCAAAGACATTTCACCGTTCATTATGTCTGCAACAACATAAATAAAAAAGCGTGGTACGAAAAAGAAACACAGATATCTTGGCAGAAAGAAGTGACATTTGCCATGTAAAACCTGGTTTTTCATCAATATTGAAAGCCAGTATCCCTTGTTTTTTTTTCTTTTCTTATGAAGATGTGCAGTGAGGGCAGCTTTTTTGTTTTTACAATTCCGCTCGACTGTTTTCAGCGTGCCCAGGAGCTCTGGTGTGGCCTCTTGTAAAAAAAAAAAAAAAAAAAAAAGCTTTTCTTCCGACAGTTAATGTTAAAAGTTAGGCTGTGTATTTTTAGTACTTGCTATGCGCGCCGATGTGCATATTTTGCCAAGCGTCTTTGTGTGTGCATGCCCAGATTTGTGTATTTGTCTCCGTTTCTGCTGTGCCGTTGTGTGAGTGCATGCGGACGAGGGAGCGAGATAAGAAGGAGATGAAGAGTCTTTCAGGGGGAGCCTTCTCACTCAGAGGCGTCCCCATCTGTTCGCCTGGGCCTAATTGTTCCTGGGTGCAAAGACGAGGGGGGGGGGGGGGGGGGGAGAGCAAAGAAACTGTACTTATCCCCTGTCCCAGTTATTTCTGTAACGTTAAAAGAGCACCACCAGCCCCTTTCCAGATTATCGCCATGTAAATAATGGCACTTGGCTCGATTCCCCGCTAATGAATGTCACTTACTTGTTCCAAACGAGGATTAATTATCGGCCGAGGACCCCTTCCTGCTCCCAGGGGGGAGCGCGTCGCAATTAACCGCCAGACGATGGCTGCTGATATTTGTGATTTCAAAAAAAAATAAAAAATACATCTATATGTACGCGAATGTGCATATGTTACCGTGACATGGCGAATAACCTCCCAATTAAATGGTAGCGTCTGCGCAAACGCCGCGGTGAAACCGGGAGACAGGAGGCGCAGAGGAGGCCCCTGTCGGCTCAATGTCCCTGCCTCGGCCCGAGTTTCAGGGGTTTTTGTTGGATGCCGGCGTCGGACATTGTTGTTGTGAAACTAGGGGAAAAGAGAGAGGAGGGTTGTGCTGCTTTGGAGCCGGCCTCCCGCTTGCAAAATAAGGTCCAGGAAAACAAACACGGGCCTCAAATTAGATTTCCCAAAACATAGCATTCCCTCTCATTTTACACACCACTGTGGCGGCCCTGCGGACGAGAATAGAATAACCCGCGAAATCCGCTTCGGATTCAGAACGGCAGAGTCACTGGAACACTTGACTAACCGGTGCCCTCTGGTTTCTGTGTCTGATGACCCGATTTTTTTTTTTTTTCAGAGAAGCGATCTAGAAGGTTTACCTTATTTAGGTATGTGGCGCCACTGTCCAGCCGTTAATTAAAGATAACCCTTTCACTTTTTCTCTCTTTAAGTCTTACGTCAAATTTGCCTCTCTTTCCTCACTCTTTCACTCCCATGAGCTCCTTTTTTTTATTTATTTTTTTTTCTTCGCCCCTCTGTCGAACCGCCTCGCTTTATGACCTCTGAGGGAAGAATATAAAGAGATCCGTGCCGTGAGATTTAAAACCCCAAAAATCCATGTTTTAACTTATTGTGTACAAAATAGAGGTTTTTCTTTCTTTATGGCAGTCAAGGGGCCTTTAACCTGCACACCAGAGAAAGAAAGACTTGTAGCCGTGACAATAACAAAGTTCATTAAATATAAAAAAAATAAAAATAATCCCATTTATTTAATTAGCACGGGATTTGATCTTATGCGCCCCCTCCCCCCGCTTCTGCTCATGAGTCATGCCCACCAGGGTTACAATAATAGGTGTCCATGAGAACAGAGGAGATGGTCAGACAGTCCACTATAGTCCTCCTCCCTTGCCCCTTTTTCCACTCCCTCCATGTTTTGTGGCTCGATTCAGTTACTGTTCCCTGGCTCGCCTCGCAGTGTGAAATGAGCAAGTCTCGGCCGTCCCCCCTCGACCCCGCCCCGCCCAGGCTCGCAGACACACGTGAGAACAGCCGAGAGTGGCGTTCCTGTTTGGGCCTAAACACGCGGCCGGGTTTATCCCCTGTTGAGGGTGTCATTTGGAATGCGGTTGTACAGTATGTCGCGGCGCCGCAAGAAAATGCTTGCGTGTGTTAATACGTTTTTGAAGAGAGCCGGATTCTTTGGCGCCTACCTAAGCATTATACTTACGTCAGCGAGTACTCAATTGTAAGTAATAATGAACAGTGTCTTTCTTTTCTCAGGTTCACCTGACCTTTTCTTTTTCTTATTATTTTTTCTCTCTCTTACTCAAGGGGGGGGGGGGGGGGGGGCCCCGGGGGGGGGGGGGGGGGGCACGCTCCAGGCTGCAGCGGGTTTAACCGGTTCTGAGGAGCGCAAGAATAATTTTAGATCTGCTCCGTTTCATCAGCTCCCGCTGTCGGAAGTTTGTTTCTGAAGCAGAAGCCCTAAAAAAAACTTGCCTCCTTAGATGATGTGTCACGAGTGACACTTTGTTGAGCAGTGGTGTTTTTTTTTTTTTTGCTCTGCCAGGTTTTTACAGAGTGGAAATAAACAGCGACCGTACAGTGAGCAAGTTGTGATCTCTGTTTAGTGTAAACCAGGGCTTTGTCAGAACTGGTACTTGTGTGGTGCTTGTGTGCGTTTCGCTGTTCGATTTGTTTTCGTGTTTGGGAGTTTTCACAGTCTCACCCAAAGATACCTGTGCCTTAAAATGTCCTCACCCCATTTACTGAGCTGTAACATGTTCACAGCTTGAGTATTTAATGCGTTATTCTCATTTTGGGCACTGATTGATTCAGTCACCCGAAAGTGTAAAAAAGAAACAATAATATTTGAAAATGCTTCTTAGTTGCGTTCTCTCCGTTGCAGAAATGCAGGTCTGTAGGAAGTGTTATCAGGTTGGACAGCCATTGGATGATTGACAGGGGTGGAGTTGAAATAAAAGTTAAACCTTTCCCTACGGTAGGAAGGAAGAAGATAAGCGATACGATTTAACCAAGGCGTTCAGTCAACGTTTCCTTGCAGGCTTAGAAATCTGAAACGGGGAGCCCTGTTGTCATAAGTTGCCATTGCCAACTTAAAAAAAAAAAAAAAAAAAAAAACTCGAAGAGGCTTTTCATACCCTGTACCTGTGTAGTTCAGAGGGGATTGTGTTGGACATCTTTAGGAGTGTAAATATCGTTCAAAGTGCCGGTGTGCACAAGGTGTAAGTGAATAAAGAGATGAATAACCACTGGCCCACGTGGAACCAGCCCCGCTGGACGCGGGCCAGCCAGGTAATTCCTCCAGCATACTTTCGCATCGGGCCACAGCGCGCCAAGCCTGCCTCTGCAGTCAGGCTGTCTGCACATCTCATGCCACTGATGGCATACCAGGGGCGCCATTTTCCTCTCAGAGACAGACAAGCCGGAGGATCTGATTGGCCCGCCGCCAAAGTGCACTCACAAAGGGCTCCTTTGACAGCAGGTCAGTTGGTTAACCAAGCAGTAGGCAGAGGGAGAGAGGGATATGCCAGGAAAGGGAAAAAAAAAAAAAGCCCAACAATTTTTCACCTCTTCACCCCTCAACTTGGTTATTAAAGGGTTCTTCACGCACAAACAAACAAAAAAAAAAGATGCACTCTCTTGTTTGTAGCGCGCAAAAAAGAAAATTGCATTTTCGGTGATTTCCTTTTTAAGGAAGATACCGATCTATAGCTCTCAGTCAAATGAGTGTGGACTCGCCTCACATCCACAGGCGTGGGTCTGAGTGTCGGCACTGAGCAAACATGACCCCGGTTTGTGTGTTTTATGTGTGGGCAAACATCTTTTCGCAGCCTTGTGTAGACGTCCCAGTTTTAGC
>JAFBJU010000421.1:441962-449771 GCA_016785305.1 Colistium nudipinnis
ACTCGTTAGACAATTATGCACATTATTATTATTATTTACCCTTTATTTTCCTTCAGGCCTCTGGAGCTGGTAAGGTTACCAAATATGCCACCACATCACAATTACAGCAGCGCATTTCAATCATGTATTTGACTTAACTGTCTTTTGCTCATTTCGACATTGACTTCACTTTAAACCACAGAACACAGGCAAACGGGACCTGCTGTGGTTACTGAGGCCTTGAAGGAAGCCGTGTTGATCAGCCTGCGTATACAATTATTAAAGGTGGGTTGTGGGCAGGCTCCTGTAGACTGTAAACCAGTACGGTGAACGCAGGGAAACATCGTGCAGTACCACCACACCCCTTCAGCAAGAATGAGGGCAGGAAAAAAAGCAGAAAAGGCGAGGGGGAATATGAGCGACGTAAGAATGTATGAATAAGGGGACAGAAAAGTGGACACGGGAGGAAACACACAGGGTTCAGGCTGGGGGGCTCGGAAAGCCACCTGTACATCACGCCGGGATGAGGTGAAGCTGCAGCAGCTACCTGAAACTGCTGCTGGCAAAGTGGGGAAAAAAAAAAAAGTTCTTCAAAATTCCAGACACAGTTGCGATGTATTCTGTCTTTCTCTTTCTCCTTCACCCACTCTGCCTGTTTTCCATTTCCCTCTACATCTCATTTTCTCTCTCTCTCTCTCCTTCTTTTCATCTCTCACATACCCTGGCGTATACACCCTCTCCTCCCACGCTGCATTGCCTCCTCCCTCCCGCCTCCCCCTCTCCATCTCTCTCTCCATCCTTCCCTGCCCTCCTTTCCTTCCTCTTTCAATACGTTTCCAGGAAAGAACTGGGTCCCAGTCTAGTCTGCTGCTGGCCAGGGTTGTTAGCTGCCAAATAAAAAATGGATGAACTTGTAGAGCCCTGGTGCTCTTCTCCTGCATCGAGTTGGTGGAGAGAGAGAGAGAGAGCGAGAGAGAGAGAGCAAAATGGGAAAAAGAAAGAGAGAGAGAGAGAGCTTGGACCACGTTTTCCGAATAAAAGCCTGTCCATTAAAAAATATATATATTTGTCAATATTTGTGGAATCAGTTATCTACACGAATGTCATAAACAACTTGTTAGAGTACCAGCTTAAAACATATTAAGCCCTTTTATTTGGAAATCACTTTTATGTTTTGTTAAAATAAAAGGTTTGTCTAAAAAATGATTACATTATTATTTTTATTTTTGTCATCCATTCAAAATTACAGTATACTATATTGGCCTCATAATAAAACTACAACAGATTTATTTTTACTGCAAAGATTAAAGGTTTATTGTCATACATACGATAAATTGACATAAGTTGATTTAGATCCATTTGAAACATGTATATAGTGTAGTCCTTGCAACATTTGCAAACATTTAATCATTCAATTGACTATTGTTTCATCTTATGCAGTGTAATTTTGATTTAAAAACTAAATTGGTGGCTTTTCTTCATTGTGATATCTCCCTTGTGGAAAATCAGTAATGAGATAATTGCTCATTGCAGCTCACGCGCCCTCCCCACAAAAATCCCACATTCCCATATTATGAGCCTGTGTTTCACCCATGGTGCAAACATCGCAGATGTAAACAGACCTTTTGAAAAAGCAAAAAATGAACAACCAAAAGTGAACGTAGCTTTTCTCTTTTGTATCAGAAGGCGAGTCATTTGTTGCCCCCATTGAAGGTTGCTGTCTTTTTGTTCCTGTTTTTTTTTTTTTTTTTTTTACTTTTGCTTTTCAACCTTTGAAATTTACAATTTTGACCACACGCTGTGGTTTTCAGGTAAAATAGCACTGGCATTGCGCTTGGTTCATAATTTGTCTTAAGTGTACAGTTGGTGCGTGTTTTTTTAAATATTGTTTTTCTTGGGGGAATTGCACCATGTTGGGGAGTTCTTTAAATAATTACAGTTAACAGCTTGCAATTACAGACCCACTCCAGTGTGTGCGTGTGTGTGTGTGTGTGCGTGCGTGCGTGCGTGCGTGCGTGCGTGCGCCTGTGTGTGTGTGTGTTTTGGGAGAAAAAAAAAAAAAGACATCATTTATCTTGAACACACCCTTGGGGGCAATAGGCAGAACATACGTGGTGGGATCAGATCTCTCCAACAAACAGGTCAATTCATTATCTCTGCAGAGCAACATGAGCTCGCTCCGATTGTTCCCGGTTGTTCTGCCTCATTCCTCCTCGTTTCAGTCACTCGACTGAGGCGTCGCACGTTTCTCACCTTTCGGCGCTCAAGCTGGATTGATCGCAGGCCCATCGCCAGCGCTTTATTTACCATGCGTGTGTTTATGCGAGGCAGGTGTTTGCGAGCCTGACCCATACCCCTGTGTGTGGGTGTGTCCGTGTGTGGGTGGGTGTGTGTGTGTGTGTGTGCGGGCGCGCGCTTCCTCAATTAAACATTTATCTGTATTAGTTTGTGATAACAAGTCCATGCATTAGTTAGGACTTACCCCCACCAGCGTTCCGCCTTCTTGTCCATCACTCAAACCATTTGTGAACACATTGATCCCCCCATCCCCCCATGCCCCCCCCCCCATCTCCACCCCAAACCCCCCCTCTCCCATGCTGTATATTCCCAGGGTTTGGAGGGAGGAGAGCCAGAATGGCTCAGACAGCCATTGATTTTTATTTTATTGGCCTACTAGTGAAAAGAAGAGGAATAGGGGAGGGCCAGGGAGATGCAACTCTGCTGCTAAGTTTGTTCTTTCTTACTGGAGAGAGAGAGAGAGAGAGAGAGAGTATGTGGGTGCGTGTGTGTGTGGGTTGGGTGTGTGTATAGGTGGGTTGGGCCTATCTGCTTAGGTCTGTAAGACCGAGACTGTTTTTGTTTTGGGGGTAGGGGGTATTATCTGTCTGTCTGAAGGTGTGTGTGTGTGTTTTCGTGTGTTCGTGTGTGTGTGTGTGTGTGTGTGTGTGCGCGCTCGCATGTCCAGCCACCTCTGAGCGCCATCAAAAGCACTGTGTGTGTGTATGTCTGTGCACACTTGAGTCAGTGTGTGTCTGTGTGCCCACCCTCTTGTGTTTTGTGTGGGCACACACACGTGCGAAAGGACCGGGGGATCGGGGGCTCTGATGGAGCTGGCACTGGGGACCTGGACCCCGACACACACACACACACACACACACCCACACACACGCACACACGCGCAGCTGAGGTGTATCCCGGTGCTCATTAGAGCTGGTAATAAGGCTGTGCTGCTGGAAGAGGAGGGAAAAACAGGGAAAGGAAGAGAGGGAGGGAGGAAGAGGGTGGGTGGGGAGAAAAAAAAAGGGGAGGGGGGAATGGGAGATTTTAAATTTTAATAACACTGGTACGATTTTGTAAATCTTTCCTGACAGAAAAGTCCTCATTATTTTCATCTGTCTCCAAGGAGCCTCTCCTCCAGCTCTGCCTCCCCGGATAAACGGACTTCTCTCTCCTTCCCTCGCTCTCTCTCTCCGTCTCTGTCTTTCCTCGCTCTGCTTCTGTCTCTCTCCACCTCTATTTCTGTCTCTCCACTCTTTTTCTCTTGTTTTTCCCTCTCAGGTTTCTTATTGTCCATTTCCGTCCTTCCTGCGTGCTTTATTTTTTGCTCTCCTTAGCGCTCATCATTCTGACACACACTCTCGTTCACTCTCTCTCGCCATCTCTCTCTCTCTCTCTCTCTCTCTCTCTCTCTCTCTCTCTCTCTCTCTCTCTCTCTCTCTCTCTTTCTCTCTTTCTCGCTCTCTCTCCCTTCCTCACCGTCTCTCTCTCTAAGATTAATGCTGTGTATTTTTATATCGGTGTACTTCTGTCAAGTGAGATGTTCTCTGACTGGCTGCATGCAATGGAGGAACATCAGGAGCCAATAGAACGCGACCACTATTATATACTCTTATTGGCTGGCATTTTAGTCACAGATACAGTTGGTGTCTGTCTTCTTGTTTTTATATATATTTTTTTATAACTGGGGTGTGTGTGTGTGTGTGTGTGTGTGTGTGTGTGTGTGTGTGTGTGTGTGTGTGTGTGTGTGTGTGTTGGGGGGTACACAGACAAAGATGATATTTCGGCATAATAGTGTCATTGTAGGGAGAGGGGTAAAGGTACGCCCTCTCAAACACAGCGTGTGTACAAGTGTGTATTTGTGGGTCAGGATGTATGCCTGCACCTATGTACGTGCGCACGCACGCACGCACGCATGCACACACGCACACACACACACACACACACACACACACACACACAGCCCTCACACAGCCCTCAACCCCACCTCTTATGTCAAGTGTCAAAGCTGGAGGATGGATCCGGTTTGATAAGTTTTGTTCTGTCTGGCCACGTGTCAGGACGGGATCAACCACACGGCAGAAAAAATCCATGTTCTTCTCTCTCTTACCTCCCAATTTTGGGGATATTCTCCATATTCCCCCCACCCCCCCCCCCCCCTTTTTTTTTTTTTGTATTTGGGGGAGCAGGTGTTCTATTTGTGGGGCAAGTTTTATTACGGGGGCTTCAGCTTTGAGAGGAATATTTAAATGGAAGCTTAAATGACCATAGAAAATCATTTGATAGGCGAGCTCATAGCGAAGTGATTCACTGGATGCAGAATGCAAATCTGTAGATTAACTCTACAAGTGACGGTATGCAGATGAGTTGTTCAGAGAATCTGCCTCTGGGACTCTTTCTCCCCCCTCTTTTTCTCTATTTCCTTTATAGACAGTAGTTGTTATGAGTTATGGTATGATATATATATATATATTTGTAATATAAAAAGATAAACATATATAATGTAAGTAGTGCCTTTCCAGCCTTCTCACCTCTGGTGGTTAAAGGTTAATAGGGTTAATCATTAATCATCACCGTCTCCTCCTCAAGCTGTCAGGCTGTGGCTTTTTTTTTTTTTTTACAGTGTCACGGACGCTATATTTTTTCAAAATGGATTTTTGCGTTTCAGAAATGAATTATGACTCCAGCCCCCTCCGCTAACTTCGGCGGGCGGGCGGGCGTGCGTGCGTGTGTGTTTAAGATCGCGCCTGCAGGTACGCTGGTTAAGGCTGCTTCATAAACGTCACAGGATCTTGTAGTCTGACTTGACTTATTGCAAGCATGGGAAGGAATGATGTGCGAGGTTGTGATTATTGGCTCGGTCTTGACACTTGTGTTTTTCCCGGGGAATCACACCGCTGGTGATGTCAGAGCCGTACTTAAAGTTTGAGTTGTGGAAAGATTGAATTTAACCTTAATTTATTTTGCAGAATGTTGCTGCTTTGTCAGTTTTAACTCTTTTTTTTTTTGCCTGGGCAGTGCTACGTTTGACCTGAGTGTCACTTTAGGAATAAGATGATCTATTTTAGATGACTCAGCAGGAGTTGCTCTGTTGGACTGGTGTAGTGTAGGTCAAAAAGTGGTTTGTTTACAAAATTGTTGAAATTCCTGGCCTGTATTATTCCTCACCACTTTGAACATTTTGTGTGTACAAGGAATTCAGTGTTGTCTGCTTCCGAATGGGACTCCTTTAGTGATTTGGATTTTTACAGAATTGAACCCCCTCTCCCTTTTGGCATCCAAGCTGCTTATCCGAGACGCTAAACCAACTTCCTGTTCATTTTTCCACCCTCAGGCCTCCAGTCACCCTCCCCTCTTTTTTCCCAGCTGAAAAATTAACAAACAACACAAAGCGATCTGCGAGTCTTCCAGCCCACTCATACACAGCCACCTCCTCTGGGTATTTGGCTGGGATAAATAATCATTCTTAATAATGAATGTCAGTTAATAGGGGGGGATGTGGCCTTGCTAAGCACGCTCTGATTAGTCTTTCAGTGGGATCTCCTCCCCAGCTGGCTTCAGCCAATCGAATGTAGCCTCATCCAAACACCAGCAACGGGCTGGCCTATCGCAGCGTCTCAGAAATGTCTTTAACTCTCAACGTGACCCAAAAGTGGGCATTATGGATGAAGGAGTTTTGCCATTTTATGTCGGCCTTTGGGTGCAACATCACTAAAGCGGATGGAGGCGGGACTTGTAGCCGCGCACTATGAAAATGCCCTAACGGTTGTGTGTGTGTGTTGTACGACAACATCTCTGTACAAAGTACGCCACTGTCATGAATATGCATGCGTTTATTCAAGGATAAAGTATCTACTTAAAAAGCAGCGCTACTCACACACAGTAGTTGAAATGAGCTCTCTCCGCCAGAGAGTGTGTGTCAGTAAAAAAATCAAATAAATACAGTGTCTTGTTGATGAGAAGAATTTCTAAAAGTGATTATATATAATTGTTATAATGGTAATATAACATAATGGTCGAAATTCTTCGTAGTCCGTAACCGTATTGTCTAAAACATACATACAGCTGTGGTGTGTGTGTGTGTGTGTATGTACTGTATATATATATATATATATATATACATACGCGTACGGTTTTGCGTGTTGCTGGAGTGTCCATTGTTATTATTGAAAAAAAATACACATCTCTGCGAGAAGCCTACACGTAGAAAGTACAAAGGCGCAAACATAACCACACGCCGTCATATACGCCAATTGTGCTGTGTTATGGATTTGTCGCTCTCACTTCCGTCGGCTACTTGAGGCCACCGCAGGTGCGAGCTGGTGGCCCGGGCGAGGCTGTGCGGCAGGCTCAGGACTCGGGGCTTTGGAGGGCAACGGGGTGAGTGAGCAGGCAGCCGGCCCCCCTCCCCGGTGATAAATGGCCACAGCATGGGCTATTCATCTCCTGCTTAGAGAGGTGGACAGTGCCGCCCCCCCCCCCCCCCCCCCCCCCCTGCTTTCCCCTCCCCCCCCTCCCCTCGGCTTCTCCTCCACATGTCAGCAAATGTGATAATTCTCTCATTTGTCAGGAGCAGCGGAGGGTTTCGGAGGGGGGCGGGTGTGTGTGTGTTTGTCGGTGTGCGTGCGCGGAAACAAACTCGGGAGTGTTTGTCGGGGTCCGAAGCACACGAGCGCCCGGTCCTCCTTTTTCTCGGCTTTGTGTGTTTTTCGGTTCAAAGCCCCCCCGCCCCCCCCCCCCCCCCCCTTGTCAAGTTTACTTAGGTCACAGTGGGGAAATTTAAATGTGCAAAGGAGTGAGTCGTTTTATGGCAAATTCCATCAGTAATTCAGTGATTTTATTACCTCCAGGAAACTACTGAGCCACTTTTTCCACTTTATTGTGCAAATAAAAATGTAGAGGCTGTCTGCAATGTGCGCGTGCGCGCCGTGCGTGTATGTGCGCGCACGCGTGTTTGTGTGTCACCCACTTGTTCACAAGCGCTTTGCTGTTAAATGTGTTCGTACGTGTGAACACGTCAGCGCGAAATTTTCCTGCTCCAGCGTCAAGTGTGTACGCAACTCCGAAATCATTTGTGAGGCGTTTTAGTCGGGAGCTTTGCACGGTCACGCTGCAGTTTCGGTGTGTGTGTGCGTGTGCGCGCGCGCGCTTAGGTGTGCGTGCTTGTTTAGCACTCCCAGGCCAGTGATTGTGCACTCGTAAATACCATGTATTCAGACCTCATGGTAGCTATTAAACATGATAAACCTCCAGTTGATGGCTGGCCATTTAGTTTGCACATAAACATGTGACTGTTTAATGTGTTAGACGTTTTTTTTTCTTCTTGAGACACAATATGACTTTTGTGAACCCTGCCCCCCCCCCCCTCCCCCCTCTCTCTCTCTCTCTTTCTCTCCAGGATCATCCAGAACCGTGTCCTGGTCTTCGTTCTTGGAGCCATCATCCTGCTCACCATCATCCTGGCCATCTATTTCAATGTGCGGGGCCACTGATCTCCCCTCTACACACATATAAATGACCCCCCCCCCCCCCCCCCCCCCCCCCCCCCCCCCC
>JAFBJU010000421.1:449776-465982 GCA_016785305.1 Colistium nudipinnis
CCTTTTTAAAAGGCCCCCCCCCCCCCCCCACCCTGCCCAGTCCCTGACACAAATACAAACACGCACACCCGTGATTAATAGCGACAAAAGCGTTGTTCTGCTGTAATTAGGACAAATGGTCCCCATGAATCACTGTTTCCAAAGCCTGACAAGGAGCTTTTTCCATCTCGCTCTCCTTTCCTGTTTGCTGTCTCCTCCTCTTTTTTTTTTTCTTTCCCTCCGTCCCTTTTTTTTCTCCCTCCACTTTGCACTTCTGTATCTTTCTTTTCGCTCTTTTTTTTCTCAGTTTTTCTACTTGTTCTCAGCTTTGTCCTTCCCTCTGTCAGGCTCTCCTCTACATCTCCAGAGACAAGAGCGGGGCTGGGGAGGGGCGGGGGGGGGGGTGTTTTATGATACTTCATATTTTTTCATGGCGTCGTCTTCCGTGTGGTTTTGCAACTCATCCTGCCCCGAGGTGAACGAGGCCCGGGGAGTTTTTCGTAACTCGAAGCAGATTCAAATATGTCGATTTTTTTTAAATCATTATTTTTTTTTTCCTGCGATAAAGGTGGGTTAAGTGATATTCAGGGTGCATGTGTGCACGCATTAGAGAGACTCATGGGACTGTTGTGTACATGTTCCGCGATGCGGGTTCGCCCGTGTGCACAGGTGACGGACGCGGCGTGGGGGACGCGTGCTGTGTTCGCCATCGACGCCGTTAGAAATGATTCCGCTGTCCTCCGGGTAGCCCACACGCAAAACACGGAGGGACAGTGCCTTCAGATGAGATATGCTGAGGCTCACACTCCTCCTTTAAAAACCTCCGCCGGGCACCAAAGTAGACAAGCGGCGCTCAGCGGAGGCACATGGTAAGGCTGAGGTCCGTTCGGTCAATCGATCCAGGCGAACGGGGTTCATGATTGAATGATGGCATTCAAGAGCAGAACACTTCCGGATGGTCGGGAGAAAAGACAAACCAACAAATCAAGTCTTTTTTTCTTTGACGATGTTTCAACAGTCCAATCTTGATTTAGGCTTTAATAGCCACATTTGGTACGATTTCCCCCTCCGCCCCTCACACACAGATTTACACATCTCATCCCTGTGGACTTTTGGTCATGACATTACTATGTTTTGCCGAACATTATCGGCATCCTACTGTGCTGGCCTTTTAATTGACACCATGTGTAGTGCTTTGCTCTAAATACGCAGTGATTCTGTTACTATTTATTTATAAATGAGTTTGCAATTCAAGTCTCTGTGCTAGAACTGTGTACTTTAAGACGTTTGTAGGTGTTCCAAATGAACATGTAACATGTAACATGTTTTTTTTTTGTTTTTTTTCTTGATTTATGGGTGTTCAGTGATTAGACAAAACACACACGGCGCACCAGGACCAAGTTAAATGATAGCGTTGCGTCTTAAAGGTTCCCGCTGTCTTCTGTTCTCATAAATGGATCTAACTTGCTGTTCCACGTCTTCCTTGTCAAGCTCTGAAGATTGCGTCGCAATCCTTGTTTCTCTGTGTTTATGTGGATACCGACTGATGATGGGATGCATTTGCAGGTGTTTGAAAAACATGTGCGCGCGAGCTTACTGCCGTTTCCTTCTTCAGGGGAAAGCCATCCTTCGGGGGGGGGGGAAATCTTTGGAAAATCTGAATTTAAGAGCATATTTGTAGAACACACGCACACTGACACACACACACACACACACACACACACACACGCACGCACGCGCGCACGCAGGAGAGCACTGGAGTGTCTCCTTTGGTCGGCATGGCCGTTCCTAGCGAGGACATTTGCTATTCTGTTTTAGGGCCACAGTCTTCATTTTCGGAGATGCAGGGATGTCTTTTGGGGGGGGTGGGGTGGGGGGGCTGAAGGCCACGCAGACGCACGCACACACTCACACCCTCCTGCCCGCCACCATTTCACAGGCCCTCGCCGGCCGCAGCGCCACAGTCTGCTTCAAAGCTTGGAATTAATGGCCAACAAAATACTGTGCCTCTGACCGTCCCATGCGGGGCCGACCCACCAAGAGTTATCATTAGAGTCACGGAATGATGAAAAAAGAAGGGAGGGAGGAAGGGAGGAAGGAAGGAAGGAAGGAAAGGGGGGGGGGGGGAACGGGGGCGGGGGGAAAGGGGGGAACAGGCGGCCGGGGGGGGGGGGGGGGGGGGGGTGAAATCCCCGGCAGTTTGACAAACCTCATCTGGTAATGACCCCCAGTGATTGTTTTTTTTTGTTTTTTTTTCTGTGCGCGTGTGTGTGCATGTGCAGACTGCCTATGTGCCGTTGTGCTCCCTTCTCATCGTCTCTCTCTCTCTCTCCCCCCCCCCTCTCCCCCCCCTCCTCCTCCCCCCCCTCTCTCTCTCTGCCACCTTTTTCTCCTCCTCTCTGTCCTCCCCTCCCCTCCCCTCCCTCCCTCCCTCCCTCCCTCCCAGCCTGTCAGATGAGCAGAGCGGTAGGTAGCGAGTGAGCGGTGGAAAGCAGCGTGGCGGCGGCTTCTATTTGAAGTTGTAATGGTGTCAAAAAGTCAGGGCTGACTGACAGACGTCAGTCCCACAGGGCCTCATTAAAAACAGACCCACTTGACAAGGAAATAATTGAGCGCCGGCGACAACTCGGGGGCCCCTCCGCGTTTTCAGATGTTTTTATTTTCTTTTCATTATTAGCGCCGAGCTATTACGTTCATTAAGAGATGCCATTAAAACATTTTTTTTTTTTTTTTTTTTTAATGCGAACGTAGGGGAGGGAGGGGCGAGGCAAGGCAGGATCCACGGAAAGGGGAGAGATAAGCATTTTGTTTAGGAGCCCCTGTCCCGTTTTATTATTTAAACAGGAGCGCTGTCATGTGATAACTTGGCAGACATGGCCCATCATCACCCCCCAGATGCCCCCCCCCCCCCCCCAACGCACACACACACACAGACACACCTTTAATTCCTCCCTTACTCCCCCCTTCAGCGAAAAAAGGGGGAAGATAAATCCCCCTTTCTCGGTCCACCTCTCTCTACCTCCACTCTCTCCATCTCCCCCCATCCCTGTCTTCCTCTCCCTCTGAGCGGCGGGAGCCGTAGGAATATGAACTCGAATTTTTCATCAGTGGGCCCCCCCCACCCCCCGTTGGCTGATTAGGTTTTCGACAAGCGTCTCGCCGCAGAAGGCTGAGGATGAAAACTTGTCAAAAATAGGCTATATCTTATTCCAAGGGGCAACAATAGCAGCAGGTACAGAGACCTTTAATATTTAATTTAGACGGGTGTTAACCCTCCTTAAGTGACTGGCGCTGTGTCTTCCAGGCAGACACCAGGAGAGGAACGCAGGGGGGGGGGGGAGCAATTCATTATTTCATGTCTGAAAAGTGATTTCGAAGCCCTGCCCCGCCTTCTGCTGTGTGCCGGAGAAAGGCCCCGAGTCTTTGGGTGTCCCCGTTCGTCTTCGACGCCGGCCGCGTCCTCGGCCCCGGGCCCGTCCTGTGAGAAGTGAAGCCTTTCCCGCTCGAGTCGCGTTTAGGTCCGGTGCTCCCCCGCTGGGCCTCGCTCGACGCGGTGAAGACAACAGGGGTTTTTGGTCTCTTATTTCATCGGCAGCACTTCCTCTTTTTTTTTCCTGGAGGATTTATCTCCTACAGCAGCAGCTTGCGTCAGTCTGTCTCACTAACAATCCCTCGCGCCCAGGCGTTCCCGGGCCCCCGGGATTCCTTTCTACCAGGTTTACGTAAAGGTAAAAAAAATAAAAAATAAAATAAAGAAACGGGGAACCTCTGTGATGCACCACCATTTAGAAAAAGCCGGAAGTTTGTCAGGACGACAAGGGATTGTGACAAGCGGCGTAGGAGCCGTCGGTCCCCCCGGTGAAGGGCGGGCCTTAAGCGGGAGAAACGGCTCCAGTGGCGGGTTCCCGACAGGAGGGTGGCCACTTCATCTCCAGGTGTGCCCACGATGCTGACACCGCCGCACACAGACGCACACAAACGCACAATGAATGAGGCCCTGCAACAACGGCAGCCCAAGAAAAACCTCCTCTTTGAGAACTACAATGAGCGTTCTGCTGTTTGATTGTGCAAACACAGGCGTACCCAGATGTACCCCCCCCCCCCGCCCAACACACACACACACACACACACACACCCCTGCGACAAAAAGACACACACATGCTCTAGTGTGTGGCTGTTAAGAGAGGAGACATGTTCTCCTTTTGTACAAAGCACCAGTCCTCGCAGAATGGCTTTCTTTCTCTTCCTCGGCCCTTTATCGCTCCTTTCTTTCGCGCCCCCTCGGCGCCGTCGACCATTTTATTGGTGTTTGTGTGTCACAAAGGGATGACAATGCCCCCCCATTGTTTGAGTCTGATGTCTGGGTGCATGCGTGTGCAGGACGTGCGTCCCTGTGACCGAGACGGGGCCTGGTGTCGGGGGGGGGGGCTGTGTCGAGATGTCTTTGCGTAGCATTCGTTTGTGCACGTGCGTGATCGGGCCAGGGTCTGCGGTACATCTCTCTTCGTCCAATAAGACGCTGAGCTGCTCCCAAAGCCACAAAGATGCCATTCTTGTGACCGCACACAACATCTGTAATTACAGCCCTTCTGAATCTCAGCAACCGCGACGCTGCGTCCCACCTGGCATTGCCTTTTCCTCGTCCGCAGAGCACGCGTGCGACATCGCCGAGACCTCTGTGGGAGCCGCCTGCCTCCATTCCGAATTTGGAAGGCGTGCCCATCCTCTATTAACATTTCCAAGTTCCAGGGTCCAAGCCGGACCGAGCCAGGCTAAACCACTTAGTGCACCTCCCTGCTCCCCGGCATCTCCATCTCCCCTTCGCTCTCTTTCTCTCCCTGTAGAGTACCGCCCCAGCCTTTGAAATAGAATTAACACATTACCACTAACAGGACTTAGAGCCGTGACCAGCAGTGTCATATGCAGGGTCGTAAGGAGTTGGAGAAATGGAGCTGCTTGTACTTGCCGGGAATCGTTTTCTTCTTTTTTTTTACATTTATTTATGTATTTGATAGTATTTGTGTGACCTTTGCCCTTTCTATTGAAATCATCCGAATGAGTTCCAGTTTGCCAATTAATGCACAGTATGGCCAAGTGGATTTGTGTTTTTTTTTTTCCTTTGGTTATGCCGTTGTCCATTTCAGAAGTGGGCAGAGGATGGAAAGAGGCAAACGAGGCCAACAGAGAAGCGGGAGCGAGCACGGGTTGCCTGCGAGGCCTTCAGTGGCCAGGACGTTCAGAGAGAGGAGGGTTTAGTCAGGCTCGCCCCTGGAAGGTAATTTACTTTGCATACTGTGTCTTAGCAGACACGATTCTAAATTTCCAACTGGGAGGCATCAGTGGAGGAATCACTGTCTTCAAAAGACGGCCTGCCAGTCACGCTCCTCTCGTAGCCGGAGATCTGAGCGTGCGGTGATAACCCGCGACATCTTTCTGGAAAAACGGGGAGTCGATCAGCTTTGATGGAGCACATCCGCCATGACAGGCTACTGAAGAGCTCGTTAATGAAGGAAGGGGGGGCGCGGGGGGCGGGCTTCGCTTAGCATGACAGCACGGGGGGGGGGGGGGGGGGGGGGGGGTTAGTGGATAGATGGGCAGATGGAGAAGGTGGATGGATGGATGATTGTGCGCCGATGGATGGGTGAGGGAGTGTGTGTTTGCTTTGTCTTAAAAAAGAAAAGGGCATCCAGTAACTCCACCCTCTCCACCCACCTTTACAAAACCTCCACGTGAGATGGTTGGTGGCTATTAAAGATTCATGAAAGGCCAGCCAATCCCACAGCTTGGTGGCCAGTTTTCTCCGTGTAGGCCAGGAAGTGGAATTGATTCTTATTTGAGGGGGGGGGGGGGGGGGGGGGGGGGGGGGGTGGGGGGGGGGGGGGGGGGGGCAGTGAAGGTTGGTGCTCGGGGGTCAATTGGATGTGTCCAAAGGTTACGGGCCCCGTATGATGTCCTCCTATATCCCGCTGCTTCTCGGGAAATCAGTGGCCCACTAGCCGTGCGCTGAACATAAAATAACCCCCTCTTTGTCTCGTTTAGAGGCGTCCATTTGAGTCAAGTCGAAGCCAGGTTGATTCGAAGCCAGGTTGATATATTTCACACGAGTCCTGGCGTAATTCACTCCACCTCCCAATTATCAGCCAAACTTTCCACCAGGCTCCTTTCACCGCACATTCGGCCCCGCATGCGAAAAGCTGCGCCTTCTAAAACGAAGAGGCTCGCTGTACCCACGCACGCACGCACACGCACACACTCACACACACAAACACACACACACACACACACACACTTCTCACCCTCTCTATTGAGACATGAATGTGGCAACAAAATACACAACTTTTTGTTCATCTCAAGGACTTGTGAGGGCCCCAGTGAACTGAGAGGCCATATTGATTTTCCCTCTTTTCATGCTGTGACTGTGGGATTACCCATTTTCTCATTCATTTTTAAAGACAACTCGGGAGATTCTTCCTTTCCTTTTTTCCCTTTTTTCTTTTTCTACCTTTTTTCAACACCCCCCCTTCTTTAACACACACACTCCCCCTACGAGCACGGCGGTTATACGCCCCCCCCCCCTCCCACACTTTTACACAGCCAAGTCCCTCCTTGACCCTGAAAATTGTAATTCAACCATAGATTACAGCTGCTGAATATTAGGGCTTACAAAAGCAGTTAAATAAAATATGGGGAAATCGTCCAATCCCAGAGGCCACGGCAGAAATTCTAATCAGGTGAGAGAAAGGGGAAGGAGTCAGCAGGGGGATCAGGGGTAAGGAAAGTTGTCTGAATCTACACGGCAGGAGTGAAAAGCTGACATACATGTGGGATTGAAGCAGAATCATGGCCGTCACAATGCTGCGTCATGAGGCGGGAAGGTTTCAGAAGACTTACCGAGCTGTGTCATCAACCGCAGTTATTATTTTTTTGACTCGCAGCTTTGAAAATAATCCAAACGCAAAGTGCATCATCCATGAATTTGCATACTCCAACACAAAGCTGTCTTGCGTGAAACCCACAATTTCAAGTGATTCAATGCAAGGCTGTCGTCGATAATTAGTGCCAAATCCAGTCCTGGCTGGAGGTCCTCAACGTCAGTAGCCTCTTGTATCCCCGCAGTGACTACCTAACTATTTGCAAAAATAATTGAGTCTCCGGGTACTAATGCACTCATTTTATGCTAAACAGGCCAACAACACTTTTGGCCTATAGGCCAGCCTTTGACTGGCGTAGGAGGGGGTCAAAACATAGTAATTATCCTGTTGGCGTGCTTGTTAAAATGAACCACAAAGGTCGGCCCAACTGAGGATGCAGCTTTGGACAATGCAGCTTCGGTAGATCAGATTCCGCTTAATTTCCAGCAAATCCACCAGGGACAGCTTCTAAAATAAATAAATAAACGAGTCTGTTTTTTTTTTGTTTTTTTTTCCTTTTGTCGAAGCCAGACATGCACTCAAATAAATATTTCTTTTTCGGTGAAAGCGACGTCAGGCCGCGTTGACGTGGTCAGAAAATCATCAACTCGCCGAGAACACAAGCACGGCGGGGAATGCTGGGCGAAGCTTTCCACGCCTTCTTTCTTCATCGTTCCCGTCACCGAGCGGCTCGGACTCGGCCACGTGGAAAAAAAGAAAGGGAAAAAAAAAAAAAAAAACGGACGGACAGTCCAGAGAGGGGGTGATTGATCGCGCCTCAATCCCTCAGTGGTTCTCCAGACAAGGAGACGCTCGATTACACTCTGGGATCAAAATGCTGAATTCACACACTCCCCCTCCAGAGAGAGAAAACAAACAAAAAAAAAATTTGCCCAGAGACCTCTGCCAGGCAAAGTCTGCACACCCAGCCCAGCAGTTTGGCTCGCATGACTTTGGGTTTTGTCTTCCACTGCCGTGTCTAAGCAGGTACAACTGCATGTAGCGAATAGAATTAAAACCGTGAATTTACCCCCATTGTAGGGGCTACAGAGATCACCTGTCCAGCAGAGAGCTGACGGCTTCCAAATGAGGCCATGTGGTGGCAGTTGAAGGCAAACGCGGCCAAAAGGAGCAAACCACATCTTTTTTGGACATTAGGTGTCGCAAAAAGTGAATATAGAAAATACAGGCTACCCAAAATGTATAAATACTCTCACCGGGCAACAGCAACGACACTTAAACCCGCACCGCCAAATGGTGATCGATTGGTTTGAAGGGACTCAAAGGCTAGAGAAAGCTGTGTTATCGCTTTGGATTTTTTTTTTTCATTCCGGGTTTCGCCTTTCTGAATATAGCTCATTTAAACTGTTGCTCTCAATCTGGTCATTTCTGCATATTTTAAGAGGGGAAGGGAAGTTACAGTTTTTCCTCATGCCGGCAAAGCAACCAAGTTCATAGAAATCAGAACACTAGTTCTCATAGTATCTGATCAATCTTTAATCTTGGATCTATCTGGAGGTTTTGTCGAGGTCTTGGGAAGATACCCAAAATGTATATATACTCTCACCGGGCAACAGCAACGACACTTAAACTCGCACCTCCAAATGGTGATCGATTGGTTTGAAGGGACTCAAAGGCTAGAGAAATCATCCCCCCCCCCTTGGATTTTTTTTTTTCATTCCGGGTTTCGCCTTTCTGCCCCCACCATGTCAGCATCAGTCTGGACTGCAAGGCGGGTCCACGGATTCATGTTTTTGCCTCCAAATTCGAAACCTAACATTCGCAGCCGAAATCTGGATTCATCAGACCAGGAAGGTTCTCTTGCCACGGTACACTTTCCCATTGCAGCCTCTCATTTCTGTTCACGGCTGAAATCGCTGCCACCCGGCGGCAACCTTTTTCTGATCATACAGGAGTTGCTGTGTATCAAAAAACCACATTTTTGAGCCAAGTGTCTGTGTCGCGCCTGTCTCTTGAGTATGATTCCAAAGAGGACCAAATAGTTGGCCAGATTTGGAAATTCGCATGGATTTGTGGCAGATTTGCCGTTTGTCGCTTTGCTTGAGGAGCAATGTTGCCAATCACTCAACTGCTGCAGGAACGGACGCTCCTCTGTAAGCTGTGTTATCGCTTTGGATTTTTAGTTTTATTCCGGGTTTCGCCTTTCTGAATATAGCTCATTTAAACTGTTGCTCTCAATCTGGTCATTTCTGCATATTTTAAGAGGGGAAGGGAAGTTACAGTTTTTCCTCATGCCGGCAAAGCAACCAAGTTCATAGAAATCAGAACACTAGTTCTCATAGTATCTGATCAATCTTTAATCTTGGATCTATCTGGAGGTTTTGTCGAGGTCTTGGGAAGAGTGGAGGGACGGGGGGGGGGGCGTACAAAGGGTAGCAGGGGTACTCAACCCGTAGCAGCAGGGGCGCTCTGGTCAATGCACGAGCACTCTTTTTTTTGGAATGTACAGTCCATAGAAATTATACAGATATACGAAGAAAAAAAAAAAGTCTCTTTCTAACTCGAGTAAGAGAAGCAGCGAATTCAACCCCGCTACTGTTTGTGCCCATTGAAATCAAATGTAATCTTCTCGTAGGCTGAGCTGATGGCGGTGGTTCAAGGACAGGCCGTTTTGACCAGAGAATGATCTTACATTCGCGCCCATCTCCTGCCTTTTCAATGGATGCTCCGCATTGTGCTGCTCATTCAGAGGGAACATTCTTTCTCGAGTGGTGGTCCCTCTTCAAAACGGGACAATGGGATGGAAAATTAAGTAAAAGCAGAGGCCCGGTCTAACTAATAACTTTATATCATAGAAATCTACCATTCCGAGAGTCCACCGAGGTCGCATCCGTTGGCGAGTAGTGCCGTGGCCTTGGGTGCCTGTCGGTGCCGAGTGGATGTCTGCACAATGAGTCTCACGGAGCTTGGTCATAAGAAGTGTATTGATATCACATGCGACCTTTTTTAATTATAGTACGATGTGGGAGTTCTTGAGATCATGTCCCAGCTTTTGCAAGCAAACTGAATCTTGACGATGGTGTCTTTAATTACGTGCCCGTTGATCGTTTGAGTCGTCGTTCCTCAAAGTGATGACGGCACTGTTTCCTGAGATTCAGGAGGACCGGAAAAGATCAACGGGTTGCGACGTGTTGCCATTGGAACGGCACTTTAGCAGCATTTTTCTATACCACTGTGTTTGGAGGTCATGCTAAGCAGTTTGCCATGAACCGTGTCCACCTTCCGAAACTTGTCGGTACCTTATCCGCTGGGTCCGGATGTTTTTCACAGCAGACAGTTTGATATATCGTAGCAGGGGAAGGCGGGGATTACCACTGGCCATCATTCGTCTTATTACACCCGCGATTTTCCGATTCTGACATGTCCACGGGCCCTGTCCCTCGTGCCTTGTGCCGCCTCATTAGACTTACACAGCACATGTACCTGGTCAATTAAAAATGCTCTTCACCTGTGTAGTCGCAGGGAGTCCGTAACATATCTGTGCTGAAGCATGCTTCAAGTTGACATCAGTACATTAGACCTTACAGGGTTTGGGTGGGGGAGGTGGACTTAGGGTTAACATCGTGAATTTCGGGGGGGCGGGGGGGGGGATTCTCCCCTGCGTGATCTTAGGGCCTTGGCATCACCATTAGCACAACGACTTCCCCCTAACAAAGCAGAGCAGAGCAGTCGGCCGTAGAATTCAAGGTTAACCGGGGAAGTGGTTTTCTTTCATTCCACCCACTGTGATCCAGCAATGCACGCTGGGATGCGCGCCCCCCATTCGGAAAGCAGCCGAGCCGTTTCAGCACCACGGACAGATTCGGCAACATTCAGACGGAAGTTGCCACAACGTGGTTCGGTTTTGTCAGTGTGATGCATCGATGAGACTTGCTGAAGAAATGTCCCGTAATGCCCAGAATATCCCTCCTGCTCTAATTCTGTCAGTCTGAGCCTTTGAACTGAACGACGAAGCGTTATAATTAGTCGTAGTCTTTTTTTAAATCGGGCTTTTGACAATTACAAGTTTGTGATCACGAATGTCCAATCGGGCCGGCCTCAGCTGTGACACCGCAGTATCGCAACTTCTGCGACGCTGGCGGAGACGCAGGTATCGCAGCAGCCATAAAAAAAAAAAAAAAAGTACTCTCACAGCTACAAGATCTCCATCGGCATCGGGGAAACCAAAGCGAAAGCAAAACCTGCCGGCCAGAGATGAAATAGTTGTTTTACATGCGACGCACACTGATACTCAGTCAGACAGGGTGGCGATGAAGCAGATGGCCCTCCTGGTTACACTACATCTCCTTATAAAACAACACAACAACAACAACAACCAAAAAAAAAATCCCCCCAGCGCAGCTCCAGCTTGAAGCCGATGTGCTGCAGGGAGCCCGGGTCACCGGTTCATCCGTCAGAGAGGCTCCTCGCTGATGGATGGCACTCAGAGCAACGCGCGCCCGATCCACTGTAGCCCTAACCGCCGAGAAAAGGGCCTTCGCAGGCGGGGGAAATAAATAAATAAACAGCAACATCAAAGGGATGTTCAAAAGAAAAACAAAGCCTGCGCGCGTTCGTTTGCACACACACACGCGCGCGCTCACCGGCAGGCTCGCGCACATCCGACGGGCGCGGGAAAAAAAAAAAAACGGGAGGAAGAGGGAAAAAAACACAAAGGGGCCGAAAAGCACACACGTAGTTTACTCTCCGATGACACTCGGGCTTGAAGGAAATGTAGACAAATCAAGGCAGAGTGGCGGAAATTGGAGCATTCGATGGTTTTTCGGTATTGGCGCCGAACAGGCTCGCGGGGAAAAAAACAAAACAAAAACAAAGGTCGAGGCCTGTAAAAACTATAAACAACTCCAGGGTTGGTCGCGCCACCCCCACGTGCCCGCAGTGACCTCCGGCGCTCGGTCTCCCAGCGTCGCGCTGGAGTACGCTGAAGTGGCGCCGTCGGTCACCGCCGCTGCGGCTTCGTGGTGGCCGACGAAACGCGTCCAGGGCAATGTGCGCCACCCCAATCAGTGGTGCGCTTCCTCGGAGCGACTTTAAAGATTCAGTCCGGTGCTGCTCTGAATTATGGTTGTACATTATCTATTATCACCCTTCGCGAGGAACCGGTGGGCTTGGCAGACAGCCGACAATCGAGCCGGGAATTTTGCGGGATATTCCTTTTTTGCGGCGTTGTTATTTTTGGAATTTGTTGTCGGTTAAACAATGCCTAGATCATCACCACGCTCGTCCTCGGGGGCCGTATACGTAATTTATTGCCAGTGGGGATCGAACCGTTAATCTTGTCGGGTCAAGTCGGCTCCACGCCCTACCGCCATAACTCACCCGGAATCGAGCGAGTGCGAGAGCGGCGTTTGTTCAAGCCTGTTGGAGAATTTATGAGGCCATGTGACCCGTTGTGGGTTTTTTTTTTATTTCATATGTGTCTGGACAGAAAGCTGTCTGTGGGGACTGTAAATGAGAGCCGACACGCCAAAAAAATTGGAGACAGTAAAACTCCCGGAGAAAACGAAGAGGGAAAAAAAAAAAAAAACACAAAGTTGAAGAAACTTGCATGAGGTAACTTCGTGCAATCGTCCAGAACCAAGTTCGAGCTCGGGAACTTTTACCCCTTTCGGACCCGCAGGAGGCAATCAAAGACGAGCCTGCGCGTCATCGCGTTCCGGGGCCCTGCCAATCAACGTGTGCAGAATTGTTTGGCTTTTCGTTGCAGCTCGCGAGAACATTTCTCCGGACGCCAGTTAACACTTTAACCTTCGTCTCTGTGCTTTTTCTTTTTTTTCCTTTTTTTTTTTTTTCTTCGCGTTACCGGAGCCACATTCAAAAGAGGAAACCTGAGATCATTTACATCGCGGATTCGCTGTTTTTCTTTATCTGATTCCTGGGAGCTGCGGCTAAATGTTATTGTTTCCACGATCGTGGATATTGGCAACCAGCAGCCTCAGTAGACTGTAGAGCGCTTTGGTCGGTTAGGGAGCTGTGCTTGGATGGCCTTGAGTTAGTCAGCGTGGGCTCATCCCATAAAATATTGAGGAAGCTGGAAGGCCTGGGCTGGGGCCTAATGTAGGTGTGTGTGTGTGTGTGTGCGCGCGCGCGCGCATGGTGGGGATTGCCTGACGGTGGAAGCGGTGGATGTTGTGTCAGCTCCCCCCAAACCAAAACAAACACCTTAGCCCCCAGTGTGCTTCTAAAATCAGAAAAGTGGATTGCAATATGCCTTCCATCGAAAATATACCATTCTCTCTCTTGTTTTCACACCCCCGCCCTCCCCCCCCCCCCCCCCCCCCCCCCCCCCCCCCTCTCCCCCTTCCTTCCTATCGGTCTTACGCACACGCGCGCACACACACGCGGACAAACACGCACGCGCATGGAGCCAGACGGGCTCTCCGGAGTTCATCTCATCCTTACTGCCGTCGCGTTATTCTTCTCATTTCTTCACATCTCCATTTCCGCATGCAGATCAGTTCCCCTCGTCCTTCTGCCCTTCACGTCCCTCACGTCTCTGCTCTTTCTCTTTCTCTCTGTTTTCCAATCAACAGAGCTTCTGGCTTCTGTTTTTTCAGCGCGTGTGTGTGTGTGTGTGTGTGCGCGCGCCCGCCCGCCCGCCCGCCCGCCCGCCTACCCAGTCAGTCGGCGAGCCGAGCTACAGCACCGACAGTTTAGTACAGTTGAAAGAGCACATCACACTTCTGCCCCGCGCTCTCTGAGGGCTGATAATATGGGCCCCTCTTACCTGTTAGGAACTAGTGAGCCGCCGCTCCTCCCTTTAAATGAACTTCACAGGGGGAGCCAGATTGACAGGAACACAGGGAGGCCTGTGCCGTCTGACTGGCCGTCCTGTCAAGGTGAACCCAAGGTGCTCTCTCAGGCCCCGCGCCGCTTTCCGCAAGGCTGCCCCGCCGAGCTGATTGGCTCCTAATGCCGCGGTAATGACCAAAACACCCACAGCCTGGCTATTGTCTCCGCCGAGGGCCCCCTATCTCCCGCAATTTTTTTTTTCGCCAACTGAAAGGTCTAAGCCGGCCGAATTTAGCAAAGTTAACATCGGCCGAGCCTCCCTATTAATCTTGGTTTCAAAGTGTGTGTGTGTGTGGGGGGGGGGGGGCTATGAGGCCTACGTGTAGTGGCTGTTTGAGAAACCATTAAGAGTGTGTGGTCTCGTTTTCTTCCCCACCCGACAGATTCTGCATAGTAATAAAGGCGAAGGGAAGCCTCTCTTCAAGCCCCGGCACCTTAATAGCCCGTATGATGAGACTTTATCTATAGTTTGTGCATATAATCACCAAACTAAAGGGGGCGACCCCAGGGCGTGGGTTCACCCGCTGACATTTGACATCTTTATAATTAACTGGGAAGGTCTAATCTCTGCCTTCAAATGACGCGTGGCCACATTCCATTTAATATGCTTATAAGCACTATGTATTATTCAAATATGCAGATGAGGCTCTGTTGGAAAACAGACTTTTTGACACAGGTTTTTTTTCTTCTCCCCCCCCCCCCCCCCCCCCCCCGAGGGCCCCCCCCCCCGGCAGTGGGGCCACTAATGGACCTGCAGGGATGGGAGAGCAACAGCCCCTTGTGAAATTTTCATTCCCTGCGAATAACGACAAAGTTCTCCTTCCTCGATCTTCTTCGCTTTACTGCTGCTGTTTGCGTTTAAGCTACTCGGGTGCTTACAGTGTTTTGTTTTAAGCGCAAAGACGGGGGCAGGCTAATGAAAAATGGAATTCCGTCTGCCGCAGAAGCCAGAGTGCACATCTGTCAAGGGCTCGTTAGACTGTATGAAGTAGTTTTAGGACAGGGAGCCCCCTGGGCGGATTCCCCCTTGACGAGTTTGGATAGTTTTGGTCGGAGAGATATTTGGAAGGGTTCGGCCATCTTTGGACGGAGGGAACCGGGAGATCTTTTTTTTTTATGGATGCGGGCTCTAACAGGGCTGGAAGAAAGAGGCTCTTATGTTCACTTTTGGCTTGAGTTACTTTTGAGAGGCTGGTGGTCGCCGGGTCAGAGGCTTCAGTGAGCCGGTAACCACTACACGAAGCCCTCAGTCCTCACCGGAGCTCCTCGGCAGCTGACGCCTCGCCACATTCACAACCTTATATCCTCCCATTTCCGGGGGGGGGGGGGGGGGGGGGGGGCAAAGTCAGACTGCACTGTCTGCAGTGCGGTGCGTTCTGTTTTCGCACTTTCTCACTAGAAAATCAATGTCGCGCCACAATTTGACTGCCGAGAGGTCAAGCAGTCTGGCGGGTTTGGGGTAACATACATGCGACGACACATGGCGGAATAAAAAAAAAAAAGAAACGACCGCAGCTGTAATGTAGGTGTACTCTATTGACGTGACGTTTTTTTTTTTTTTGTGCTCAACGCATATCAAGGTCTCTTGGCCTAGCGAGGAGACGGAATCGGACGGGATTTCTTTAACCCGCCCCCCTGTCGTCAAAAACCAACTTTCACTCGCTCTCTAGATTATGTTTGCTCAAATACAGGTCTATACATACATACGCCATCCTTTCCTTTCCGCTGTTCGTATCCTCTGTCTGTTCTCAGTCTGTGGTCACAGGTGTTCCATTGAATGTCTTTTCAAGAGTGATTTGCGGCGTGTTGCGTTTGCAGCTGGAATTACACCATGCATTGGCCAAAATGTGCAGTATTTAAGACAAAAAGGCTTTCATATAGTACTTTGAAAGCGGTGTTTCTTTATTTAGATGTCCCTTTGTAGGACAAAAAAAAAACAAAAAAACAAAACCAAAAGGTAGGCATGCTGAATTTGCCCTCTGTTTCAGGCTTTTCCCCAGTTTGCCATTTGGCTTGATATCGAGCGGCATCGAATCACCTTTTTCTCTTTTTCTTTTTTTTGTTCCTTAAAGGTTGTAAAGATTTGTAAATGAGTGCTTGCATGTGTTGAAGGCATATTAGTTGCTTTTTGTTATCTCCCTGGTGTCTGCGGGGGTTTATCGAGTGTGTTGTTGTTGATCCTGGGCCGTGAATCCTTTCCCTGCCCTCTCCTCTGCCTGGAGCCTGCCCTCAGTCACTCCACAACCTCCCACTGAGCTCCCTCCGTCTCTGGCTTCATCTCCAGCTCTGTCTACCCAGCTCTCCGTTGCAGCTCCCGCCTCCCGCCTCCTGTCTCATGTCCCTTTTAACTAAACTGTGGGCTTTCTTTCTTTTTCTTTTTTTTTCTTTTTTCATATCCGCACTCTTTTCCAGCCTTTGTTATTCAAGCCTCTCTTATTTCTCCTTTCGTTGTAGTGTGTTTGTCTCTTATTTATCTTAATGGGGTTTTGGTATGTTCTTTTTT